>JAFEMH010008047.1:0-66120 GCA_022495995.1 Adenophora triphylla var. japonica | reverse complement strand
TTATTATCATTTTCCAACATGTTTTAGCATTGTTATATTGTCCGGAGGATTCGAACTCGATACCTTTAATTAACCTTAAAACATTCAAAGAAACTAACATGCGTACTATTAATTATTGTTTCTCCGTCCCACTTCAAGATTCTTATTTTTCTTTCTTATTCGTCCGCCCTGTCCAAAGACTAAGAGTTTCATTCTATAAAAGCATAAATCTTGAACAAAGGTTTTACATTTATACTCCTTATAACGTAAATATATTTACAAAAAAAAAAAAAAACATTCATTACGCTTTTATAACGTTAACATATTTAAAAAAAAAAAAAAAGAGGGGGGAGATTAAGGGCTCATTTGGTAGCCCTGACATGACACCCGTACACAGTGAAGAGATTATTAATCCATTGAATTAATAATATCACCCTTTTTTGGGATAAATATGAAGGGGATAAGAGATGATAAGAGGCTTTATCCGGATTGTTAGGATTATTACTCGATTGTGCATTTAATCTATCAAACATCAAGCTTTATTGGACTCAATAATCCTATCTCGATCCTAAGAAGGGACTACTAAAACGTGACCACTAAAATGTTTTAACTTTTAAAAATTTCTCTTTATTCACTCTTTTTTAAAGATTTTCTTAAGTTAAACTCAAATACTACTCAGGAAACCTCCGAAGTAGGAGGGAAAGTAATTAGCAAAATCTAGCCAAAATTATTAAAAAAGTTAATGAACATTAGAACTAATTAACCTGCAAGGTACCTCATTTACCCTTAATCAATTAACATCTAAATACAACACTTCTTCTCTTCCCTCTCTCACACCACACCACACACACACACATACACACACACAGTCATCGCCGCACCACACGGTCACCACCACTCGCTCACCCACAAAATCAAAATCACAAATAGAAACCCAATTTCGGTCTCAAATCTCTCAACTTGCCGACCTGACTTAAAAAAATTAAGGAAATTTGTAGGTAGGTTTTGGTGATTTGTGAACCTAGAAGATGACAGTTGTGAGAAGGTATTGAGAAAAATGCAGCATCGATCGTGTAATAGATATGCTCTGATATCATTTTAAAGTCTGAGGTTCCACCTTAAAATCAATTGGTGTCAAGGGAAATAACCCAGGATCTTTATATGTCATAAGCAAGGTTTGTCAATTTCCAACGTGGGATAATATCTCTAATAATAGAGAGGCGAGGAGTGGGAGGGGGCGACAATGTTGACTGGGTAGGTGCACCCATCTTCGCATCTTCAATTTTTCTTTATTGACGTTAGCTTGAATATGAACAGGGAAGGAGATGGATGGAGAATGAGAATGGGATTTTTTTTCTCAAATAATTTTTTTTTAAAAATCTATTTCCCAAAATATCTCACATTACAAACTATTTCCTAAAATGTCTCATTTTTGGGACTCGCTACATGGTGTAGCGAGTTCAACGTTTGACCGTTAAAACTCGCTACACCACATAACATGTACTCAATCTCATGCACCATCAGTGTTCATCCTTTACTGTCCATGCATTTAGTAAGGATATCAACACCTTAATATATGGTATGGGTTTTTTTACATGTAGTAATATCTGGAAGACAATTTATGTGCCAAACAAAATAAAAATACATCCTATCGTACAAAACCGACGATCCAAAAGTTCTAGGCTACAATTCATTAAGATTACAAACAAACCGCACCTCCAAAAATATTGCTCCCTCAAAACTTGAATATAAAAAAAAAAAAAAAAAAAAAAAAAAAAAAAAAACTACGCCTCGCCCCTCTCACCTACAGAGGCCACAAACTCTTCACCCTATGACTGAAACAATTAAATGAAAAAAATATTTTTGGGAATATTCAAAAAAAATAAATAAGAAATAGCACAAGTCTGCTTAGCCAAATATTGTGGGGCCCAGAAAAGAGTATTTTACAGAGTCTTGCTTGTGCAACTAAGCAGAGAAACCCGTCTCCACAAACCTGGGACCGCCAAGTCACAATGGAGCAACCAAACAATGTTGCTACCTCTGTCCCCAAACGAATGTCCAACAAAATTCAAATTTGCTTTTAATCAAGAGCAAATTTGAAAAATTTTGGACTTTCATTTTGGGACGGAGGGAGTATTTTAAGATGGTAAGAAATCTATTTGACCATCTCAAAGGTTAATTTTGTGAAATTAGATCAAAACTATGTGGGACTAGCCAAATGAATCGGGCAAACCTAGCCTATTAATCAGCATTTAAGAAAATTTGTATGACTCACCAAGTCCATATGCGAGCGAGTATAAGTTGGCAGTAATCCAGTAACAGAAAATGGCCTGCATACATACAAACATAATAAATCAAAGACTGCCTTATAGAAAGGGAAACATGGGCCATAGACTTTATCCTAGTCACACTGTATATTAGAAATATACAGTATTTGGTGAATCACACAGGGGTCTCCAATTCTTTGGTGTAATGACACTTCATAAATTAAAATGAATATCCTTTGGTTACTATCTTATCAAAATTGTGCCGCCTCAGTTTCATCGGTATTAGAAATGTAATAAAATGCTTGCATTAGATGAAGTTTCTAAACCTGCCATTGTACATGGACACCTCGTGTAACGACCCGAGCCCGAAGACCCAACCCGCTACATAAGCACCACGCACTGGCCCACTGAGCACCTCATCTTAGGTCAACTACATCCCATCACAGGCCTCCAAAAGTCCAATTGGAAGATTTGATGCTAGTGATAGCTTTTCTGGGAACTTAAGTACCACTTCACTTTTACATTTCCCACCGATGTGGGATGGGATTTTACAAACACCCCCACTTAAATCCTTGTCGTCCCTGGCAAGGTCCACTAGGATCGAAACCCCGAGCAGTGTCGGATTCAAGAGGTGGCTGGTACAGATTCAAGAGGTGGCTCCCACCGCCTCTTGCGGTGTAGCACTTTGTTCCACACTTGCGGTCGGGACCTGCTCTGATACCATTTGCAACGACCCAAGCCCGAAGACCCGACCCGCTACATAAGCACCACCCACTGGCCCACTGAACATCTCATCTTGTGTCATCCACAGCCCATCACAGCCTCCAAAAGTTCAATTGGATGATTTGATGCTAGTGGTAGCTTTGTGGGAACTTAAGTACCGGGTTAATTTCACTGCCCACCCCTGAGGTTTGGATAAGTCTCAGTGCCCCCTTGAGGTTTGAATCGTCTCAATGACCACCCTTTTATCAATAAATTGACAACTTTACCCCCACTTTATTATAAATATTGCCTTTATCTCTCATTAAATAAATTAAGTCATTGTAAAATCTCATACTCCCTCCGTCCCACAACAAGTGACACACTTTGCCATTTTGGGCGTCCCACTAATAAGTCACACTTCCTAAAATGGCAAAGAATCTTTACTATTTTCTCCACTCATTCTCTCTCCTACATTATTTTAATACTCACAACACCATTATAATTTGCTATTCTCTCCACTCATTCTCTATCCTACTCAACTATCTACACTCACAACACATCAACCTTTTCACTTTTTCCTTAATTTCCGTGCGGAACAGTAACTGTGTCACTTGTTGTGGGACGGAGGGAGTATATTACCAAAAAAACTAAGCCTCTATATTATGTAAATAAATTAATAATTATAAATCAACTCTCTCACATATTAATGGTGTTTAGTTTATTTCACAAAATAACTATTATAGCTTTTAAAGAAATAGCCATTAATAAAGTATGAATTCAAATAATTTTATTCTTTAAGAAACTAATATTTGATAACTCCTCCGTAAAAATGACTATTAATTTAAAAATTATATCCTAAAAATAATTTTTATTCTCTTTTGTATTTGATAATAACAATACAACCAACTCGATAAAGTTTAAATTCAAATAGCCATATAAAATGTAAAAAAATAGGCATTTATTTGAGATAAAATAATCTAAAAAAAAAATTGACATTATTTTAAGACAAAGAGGCTATTAAATATTAAATTTTAGAGCATAGTATTATTATAATTATTGGCATGATGATAACTATTATGATCAATATTTCTCTATAATGTTATTTGAATTGCTCAAAAATAAAATATTAATTAAATTTATACTTATTGAGTTGCTTATATGGTTATTTCTTAAAAAATTATAATTTATTTGTTTTTGTAGTTGGCTTATAAAATAAAATATGTGAAAAATAGTTAATTGATAATTAGTAATTTAATTACTTAATGTATGTTCTTAATGAATTAAACTTTAATATTTATATTTAAAATTATTTTTTAATATGATATGAGATTCTTTAGTATTTAGTTTATTTAATGAGTAATAAAGACAAAGTTTATTTGAAAATGGGGGTAAAGTACTCAATTTATTGTCAAAAGGGTGGTCAGTGACGAATTCAAACCTTAAGGGGGGCAATGAGACTTGTCCAAACCTTAGGGGTGGGCAGTGAAATTAACCCCTTAAGTACCACTCCACTTTAACATTTCCCACCATTGTGGGATGGGGTTTTACACGAAGTATAACCACCTTGCAATAATTGGAAAATTTTATGATCTTGAAAAGTAATTTTACCTCACTTTTACGAATTTCATCAATCACGGAGAAGACAAAAGGCTGAGTTGGTAAAAAATTATGTTTACAATAATAAGAAAATGGACAGTGGAAAAACAGAGAAAACATTTCTAACAATGATACTTCATTTGTTCAAAATTAGAAGCTTAAGCCCAGCCAGAAGTATGAGAGGCTTTGAACCATAGAATAAAATACTCCCTCCGTCCCTGAAAGATTGTCCCATTTGCCATTTTGACTTATCCCAAAAAGTATGTCCCATTTCTAAACTTAGGCATGAATGTTAGTGCAAATCTACTAAGGTACAAGAAGGTGAAGCTCTTCCTTAATAATTGCAAAATGTACAACAGGACAATCTTTTAGGGACGGAGGGAGTAATAGGCTTGCTTCTTAAGTGCAGGTGCTTAAACTTGTTTTACATGGAGAGATATTTTTAAATTTTAAAAGGTTGACTTTAAGAAATTTAGTAACAAGTTTACACAAGTACTCTTACTAAATAATATCCACTTTATAGACTTGTAGTCTTACAAGTATACATTGGACTATGATATTAGTTAAAGATAACTTAAGTAACTTCATGATAGGGACACAAACTTTTGAAAAATAGACACTCACTTGGGGTATAAGAACTGTTCATCAAATTAAAGTCAGTATAAGAACTGTTCATCAAATTAAAGCAAGAAGTTGTGAACTAATCTGTAAGGACAGTACACAACATATATCATCAATTTGCCAATTCAAAAGAGAAACATGTACCTTTGGAAAACTCATGGTGAATGGAACTGTCAAAAGAGCAAAAACCCTTGAAATGCTTTTCATGGTGTTAGCAGCAGGATTACCATCCATACCGTCTTGCATATTGCACAGGAAAAGACTATATGTAAGTACATAGAAAAACTAATAAAATAAATTGCAGCAACAGTGAAACTTAACGCAATCCCATAAAAGAACTTCGTTAAAATGTCTATCACACTAGCTAGGGATAATTTATTGTATTAAAATGTAATCACATTTTAATACAATAGAGATTATTGAACCTTGATTAGCTAAATCAAGGTAGACATTAGAGAGATTTGATTTCGTCCGACAGAAATCAAATCACAGATCAGGAATAATTGGATATCTGGAATATGACCAATCGAGATTGATCAAACCCTAGAAATTGGGAATGCGGGATTCATCTGATAGCATATAGAGAAAAGTAATAGAAATGATTTCATTATTCTGAACCGATTACATGGCTTAGAATTCCAAGAGTTTTATACATTAGGACACTAACAAACTTTTAACTCTAACAACCTTCCCTCCACTTGAACTAACTAGAGTTATCTAACAGACCCAATAACAAGCTCAGTTAACTGCCCTTAGTTTGTTAATTGAGTAGCTTCCTTGTTCATATTAGATTGTCAGCTTTGATAGACATCTCTTGCTTTGCTTTTAGGCAACAGATTCTGCCCTTACTGTTATATATTCTTATAACATAATATGCTTGTAGATTTTTATGATTGCATAAATTCATCCAAAAAAAAAAAAAAGAGGAGTATTGAAGAATCTAACTTTACTTAACTAACACTTTCACTTTCTACAGCAAAAAGTTTCCTCATTGAGCTGCATACACATAAGAATTATGTGCTCTCTGATGTCACTTTGAGAGTTAATGTGAGGTAGCTAAAGTTTACTTCTCTTAACAATGTAATACGGAGTATGTGAGTAATATTCATAGCTTTAATTCAGAAATGTTTTAGTGCTACGTCTATGCGTTGTGTCTAGGAGAATCATTATCTGCATATAAGTTGTAAAAGGATGTCTATTGCTAGGTTTTTTTTTTATAATGGACATGGTGTCTATTGTGCATTTGGTTATTGACTAAACTACATATTTAACCAGTGAATGTACTCGCATGCCATGCAGAAAGGCCTCATAGCCTCAACCTGGCCTACTTGGAACCACAATTCTTAGGCAGGCAAGCAATCAAGTTAGACCCAGGTGCATATAAAACATGAAAATAAGAATTAAAGACAGGAAACTTGAGAAACTTCAAGTTTGATTGGGAATTCAAAGAAACAACACTATTGTTAGCAAACATCACTAACATGATTATATCATCCCTATCCACCCTTTCAACATTAATAGTATCTCACGACTATCTTTTCAATTTTGTGAGACACACCAGTTGAGCTGGTTATGCAAAGGTGCAAAATTCTCCTACTATGCAACTTTTTACATTAGCCATGTTGAGGCAATCTCCACATACTTTCAAGTTCCTGTTTTTCTTTTACTAAAAAAAACAAAACTCAGTAGCCACTTAACCTTTTCAACTTGTTTACCCTCTACTCAATTTTTTTCACCGAAAGAGACAGCTTCTGAAACTTTTTCCTTCATTTCTACATCAAGGTCAAGGAATGATTCTATGAGGTCTCCGTCCACAAAGTTATTACAATCTTTGGTAGTCTGCAGCAGCCCTCCACATACGAACTTCTTTATGCCTATATATCTTGTCAAGGTAGTCTGCAACTCCTCCAAAAAATCATCTTTCTCCCGAGGAATGGAGGCATTCACACCAAGGACACCTTCTTTAGTGCAGTATATGATCCGAGAAATTTTGTCAACACAGTTTGGCGATCTCCACGCCATTGAATCATGTTTGAGGCCGGTAAAAGTTCCACCAATCTTGTATTCACCAAAAAGCTCAAGCAAGCCATCAGCTTCCTTGTACTTCAACGCAAATAGCTCATTACATTCATCAACACCAAGAAATGTATAATTGTCCAGAATCCCCACAGCTGATGTGCTTCTTGTTGACAGCCATTTTCCATTGTATTCACGGGCTATCGACTCAATAACACCTCTCTCATCCGAATACGTGAGCAAAGAGATTGATTGTTTGGAACCGCCCACAACAATTAAATTTCCCTTTGTTTCAACACAACTAGGTTTTGCTACCCTGCAACGAAATTCCAATTTCAATTTATGTTTACGGTCCTTACGCAACTTCCATTTGTACAATTACATGTCATAGTTAACTAGGCGATGTGCTTTCCTTGGAATGCATTAAGCGAGTTAACAGCTCCATAAGTTGGCAGTAACAGAAAATGGCCTGCATACATACAAACATAATAAATCAAAGACTGCCTTATAGAAAGGGAAACATGGGCCATAGACTTTATCCTAGTCACACTGTATATTAGAAATATACAGTATTTGGTGAATCACACAGGGGTCTCCAATTCTTTGGTGTAATGACACTTCATAAATTAAAATGAATATCCTTTGGTTACTATCTTATCAAAATTGTGCCGCTCGCCCACTCCAGATTAGAAATGTAATAAAATGCTTGCGTTAGATGAAGTTTCTAAACCTGCCATTGTACATGGACACCTCGTGTAACGACCCGAGCCCGAAGACCCAACCCGCTACATAAGCCCCACGCACTGGCCCACTGAGCACCTCATCTTAGGTCAACTACATCCCATCACAGGCCTCCAAAAGTCCAATTGGAAGATTTGATGCTAGTGATAGCTTTTCTGGGAACTTAAGTACCACTTCACTTTTACATTTCCCACCGATGTGGGATGGGATTTTACAAACACCCCCACTTAAATCCTTGTCGTCCCTGGCAAGGTCCACTAGGATCGAAACCCCGAGCAGTGTCGGATTCAAGAGGTGGCTGGTACAGATTCAAGAGGTGGCTCCCACCGTCTCTTGCGGTGTAGCACTTTGTTCCACACTTGCGGTCGGGACCTGCTCTGATACCATTTGCAACGACCCAAGCCCGAAGACCCGACCCGCTACATAAGCACCACCCACTGGCCCACTGAACACCTCATCTTGTGTCATCCACGCCATCGGCCTCCAAAAGTTCAATTGGATGATTTGATGCTAGTGGTAGCTTTGTGGGAACTTAAGTACCGGGTTAATTTCACTGCCCACCCCTGAGGTTTGGATAAGTCTCAGTGCCCCCTTGAGGTTTGAATCGTCTCAATGACCACCCTTTTATCAATAAATTGACAACTTTACCCCACTTTATTATAAATATTGCCTTTATCTCTCATTAAATAAATTAAGTCATCAGTAAAATCTCATACTCCCTCCGTCCCACAACAAGTGACACACTTTGCCATTTTGGGCGTCCCACTAATAAGTCACACTTCCTAAAATGGCAAAGAATCTTTACTATTTTCTCCACTCATTCTCTCTCCTACATTATTTTAATACTCACAACACCATTATAATTTGCTATTCTCTCCACTCATTCTCTATCCTACTCAACTATCTACACTCACAACACATCAACCTTTTCACTTTTTCCTTAATTTCGTGGAAACAAGAATCGTGTGTCACTTGTTGTGGGACGGAGGGAGTATATTACCAAAAAAACTAAGCCTCTATATTATGTAAATAAATTAATAATTATAAATCAACTCTCTCACATATTAATGGTGTTTAGTTTATTTCACAAAATAACTATTATAGCTTTTAAAGAAATAGCCATTAATAAAGTATGAATTCAAATAATTTTATTCTTTAAGAAACTAATATTTGATAACTCCTCCGTAAAAATGACTATTAATTTAAAAATTATATCCTAAAAATAATTTTTATTCTCTTTTGTATTTGATAATAACAATACAACCAACTCGATAAAGTTTAAATTCAAATAGCCATATAAAATGTAAAAAAATAGGCATTTATTTGAGATAAAATAATCTAAAAAAAATTGACATTATTTTAAGACAAAGAGGCTATTAAATATTAAATTTTAGAGCATAGTATTATTATAATTATTGGCATGATGATAACTATTATGATCAATATTTCTCTATAATGTTATTTGAATTGCTCAAAAATAAAATATTAATTAAATTTATACTTATTGAGTTGCTTATATGGTTATTTCTTAAAAAATTATAATTTATTTGTTTTTGTAGTTGGCTTATAAAATAAAATATGTGAAAAATAGTTAATTGATAATTAGTAATTTAATTACTTAATGTATGTTCTTAATGAATTAAACTTTAATATTTATATTTAAAATTATTTTTTAATATGATATGAGATTCTTTAGTATTTAGTTTATTTAATGAGTAATAAAGACAAAGTTTATTTGAAAATGGGGGTAAAGTACTCAATTTATTGTCAAAAGGGTGGTCAAGTCGAAATTCAAACCTTAAGGGGGCAATGAGACTTGTCCAAACCTAGGGGTGGGCAGGTGAAATTAACCCCTAAGTACCACTCCACTTTAACATTTCCCACCATTGTGGGATGGGGTTTTACACGAAGTATAACCACCTTGCAATAATTGGAAAATTTTATGATCTTGAAAAGTAATTTTACCTCACTTTACGAATTTCATCAATCACGGAGAAGACAAAAGCTGAGTTGGTAAAAAATTATGTTTACAATAATAAGAAAATGGAATGGTGAAAAATCAGGAGAAAACATTTCTAACAATGATACTTCATTTGTTCAAAATTAGAAGTTTTAAGCAGAGTATGAGAGGCTTTGAACCATAGAATAAAATACTCCTCCGTCCCCGAAAGATTGTCCCATTTGCCATTTTGACTTATCCCAAAAAGTATGTCCATTTCTAAACTTAGCATGAATGTTAGTGCAAATCTACTAAGCGTGCAAGAAGGTGAAGCTCTTCCTTAATAATTGCAAAATGTACAACAGGACAATCTTTTAGGGACGGAGGGCGTAATAGGCTTGCTTCTTAAGTGCAGGTGCTTAAACTTGTTTTACATGGAGAGATATTTTTAAATTTTAAAAGGTTGACTTTAAGAAATTTAGTAACAAGTTTACATAAGTACTCTTACTAAATAATATCCACTTTATAGACTTGTAGTCTTACAAGTATACATTGGACTATGATATTAGTTAAAGATAACTTAAGTAACTTCATGATAGGGACACAAACTTTTGAAAAATAGACACTCACTTGGGGTATAAGAACTGTTCATCAAATTAAAGCTGGGGTATAAGAACTGTTCATCAAATTAAAGCAAGAAGTTGTGAACTAATCTGTAAGGACAGTACACAACATATATCATCAATTTGCCAATTCAAAAGAGAAACATGTACCTTTGGAAAACTCATGGTGAATGGAACTGTCAAAAGAGCAAAAACCCTTGAAATGCTTTTCATGGTGTTAGCAGCAGGATTACCATCCATACCGTCTTGCATATTGCACAGGAAAAGACTATATGTAAGTACATAGAAAAACTAATAAAATAAATTGCAAAGAATTGAAACTTAACGCAATCCCATAAAAGAACTTCGTTAAAATGTCTATCACACTAGCTAGTTTAGATAATTTATTGTATTAAAATGTAATCACATTTTAATACAATAGAGATTATTGAACCTTGATTAGCTAAATCAAGGTAGGCATTAGAGATTTGATTTCGTTTAAATCAAATCACAGGAGTCAGAATAATTTGGATATCTGGAATATGACCAATCGAGATTGATCAAACCCTAGAAATTGGGAATGCGGGATTCATCTGATAGCATATAGAGAAAAGTAATAGAAATGATTTCATTATTCTGAACCGATTACATGGCTTAGAATTCCAAGAGTTTTATACATTAGGACACTAACAAACTTTTAACTCTAACAACCTTCCCTCCACTTGAACTAACTAGAGTTATCTAACAGACCCAATAACAAGCTCAGTTAACTGCCCTTAGTTTGTTAATTGAGTAGCTTCCTTGTTCATATTAGATTGTCAGCTTTGATAGACATCTCTTGCTTTGCTTTTAGGCAACAGATTCTGCCCTTACTGTTATATATTCTTATAACATAATATGCTTGTAGATTTTTATGATTGCATAAATTCATCCAAAAAAAAAAAAAAGAGGAGTATTGAAGAATCTAACTTTACTTAACTAACACTTTCACTTTCTACAGCAAAAAGTTTCCTCATTGAGCTGCATACACATAAGAATTATGTGCTCTCTGATGTCACTTTGAGAGTTAATGTGAGGTAGCTAAAGTTTACTTCTCTTAACAATGTAATACGGAGTATGTGAGTAATATTCATAGCTTTAATTCAGAAATGTTTTAGTGCTACGTCTATGCGTTGTGTCTAGGAGAATCATTATCTGCATATAAGTTGTAAAAGGATGTCTATTGCTAGGTTTTTTTATAATGGACATGGTGTCTATCAGGCATTTGGTTATCGACTAAACTACATATTTAACCAAATGAATGTACTCGCGACGCCATGCGAAAAGGCCTTATAGCCTCAACTCCGGCCTACTGGAACCACAATTCTTAGCAGCAAGCAATCAAGTTAGACCCAGGCATATAAAACATGAAAATAAGAATTAAAGACAGGAAACTTGAGAAACTTCAAGTTTGATTGGGAATTCAAAGAAACAACACTATTGTTAGCAAACATCACTAACATGATTATATCATCCCTATCCACCCTTTCAACATTAATAGTATCTCACGACTATCTTTTCAATTTTGAGACACACCATTGAGCCGTTATGTCAAAGGTGCAAAATTCTCCTACTATGCAACTTTTTACATTTGCCATGTTGAGGCAATCTCCACATACTTCCAAGTTCCTGTTTTCTTTCTACAAAAAAACTCGCAGCCACTTAACCTTTTCAACTTGTTTACCCTCTACTCAATTTTTTTCACCGAAAGAGACAGCTTCTGAAACTTTTTCCTTCATTTCTACATCAAGGTCAAGGAATGATTCTATGAGGTCTCCGTCCACAAAGTTATTACAATCTTTGGTAGTCTGCAGCAGCCCTCCACATACGAACTTCTTTATGCCTATATATCTTGTCAAGGTAGTCTGCAACTCCTCCAAAAAATCATCTTTCTCCCGAGGAATGGAGGCATTCACACCAAGGACACCTTCTTTAGTGCAGTATATGATCCGAGAAATTTTGTCAACACAGCCACGGCGATCTCCACGCCATTGAATCATGTTTGAGGCCTTCCAGAAAGTTCCACCAATCTTGTATTCACCAAAAAGCTCAAGCAAGCCATCAGCTTCCTTGTACTTCAACGCAAATAGCTCATTACATTCATCAACACCAAGAAATGTATAATTGTCCAGAATCCCCACAAATTGACGTGTTGCTACTTTGCCGATTTACCATTTTCCATCAGTATTCACTGCTATCGACTCAATAACACCTCTCTCATCCGAATACGTGAGCAAAGAGATTGATTGTTGGAACCGCCACAACAATTAAATTTCCCTTTGCTTTCAACACAACTAGGTTTTGCTACCCCGCAAACGAAATTTCCAATTTCAATTTATGTTTACGGTCCTTACGCAACTTCCATTTGTACAATTACATGTCATAGTTAACTAGGCGATGTGCTTTCCTTGGAATGCATTAAGCGAGTTAACAGCTCCATTAGGAAGTGTATTTTCTTGGGTCATGTAGGGCCGCATACTGATTTTCTTGGTAAAGAATGGTCACAAGTTAAGAGTTAATTAGCAAAAGGAAGACTAATGGAGCTATTAACTCGCTTAATGCATTATAAGGAAAGCTCATCACCTCAGTTAACTATGACATGCAATTGTACAAGTGGAAGTTGCGTAAGGACCGTAAACATAAATTGAAATTGGAATGTCGTTGTAGGGTAGCAAAACCTAGTTGTGTTGAAACAAAGGGGAATTTAATTGTTGTGGGCGGTTCCAAGCTATCAATCTCTTTGCTCACGTATTCGGATGAGAAAGGTGTTATTGAGTCGATAGCCGTGAATACAATGGAAAATGGCTGTCAACAAGAAGCACATCAGCTGTGGGGATTCTGGACAATCATACCTTTCTTGGGCGATGAATAACGTAATGAGCTATTTAAGCGCCAAGTACAAGGAAGCTAATGGCCTGCTTGAGCTTTTTGGTGAATACAAGATTGGTGGAACTTTTACCGGCCTCAAACATGGTTTAATGGCGTGAAGATCGCCAAACTGTGTTGACAAAATTCCTCGGATCATATACTGCACTAAAGAAGGTGCCCTGGGTGTAATTGCCTCCATTCCTCGAGAGAAAGATCATTTTTTGGAGGAGTTGCAGACTACCTTGCCAAAATATATAGGCATAAAGAAATTGTGATGTAGGGTCAGCCGCAGACTACCAAAGATTGTAATAACTTTGTGGATCTGAGACCTCATAGAATCATTCCTCGACCTCGACGTAAAAAATGAAGGAAAACGTTTGAGAAGCTAGGTCTCTTTCGGGGAAAAAAATTGAGTAGAGGGTAAACAAGTTGAAAAAGGTTAAAGGCTATGAAGTTTTTTTTTTTTCTGTAAAAAGAAAACAGAACTTGAAAGTATGTGGAAATTGCCTCAACATGGCTAATGTAAAAAGTTGCATAGGGGGAGAATGTTGCACCTTTACATAACCAAATTAACCGCGTGTCTCAAAATTGAAAAGATAGTCGTGAGATACTATTAATGTCAAAGGAGTGGATAGGGATGATATAATCGTGTTAGTGATGTTTGCTAACAATAGTATTGTTTCTTTGAATTCCCAATCAAACTTGGAAGTTTCTCAAGTTTCCTGTCTTTAATTCTTATTTTCATGTTTTATATGCACCTGGGTCTAACTTGATTGCTTGCTTGCCCTAAGAATTGTGGTTCCAAGTAGGCCAGGTTGAGGCTATGAGGCCTTTCTGCATGGCATGCGAGTACATTCACCGATGAAATATGTAGTTTAGTCAATAACCAAATGCACAATAGACACCCATCCATGTCCATTATAAAAAAAAACACCCAGCAAGAGACATCATTTTACAACTTATATGCAGATAATGGTTCTCCTAGACACACATCGCATAGACGTAGCACTAAAACATTTCTAAATTAAAGCTATGAATATTACTCACATACTCCGTACTACATTGTTAAGAGAAGTAAACGTTAGCTACCTCACATTAACTCTCAAAGTGACATCAGAGAGCACATTATTCTTATGTGTATGCAGCTCAATGAGGAAACTTTTTGCTGTAGAAAGTGTTAGTTAAGTAAAGTTAGATTCTTCAATACTCCTCTTTTTTTCCTTTTTTTTCAGTTTTTGGATGAATTTATGCAATAATAAAATTCTACAAGCATATTATGAGAATATATAACAGTAAGGGCAGAATCTTATATTGCCTAAAAGCAAAGCAAGAGATGTCTATCAAAGCTGACAATCTAATATGGACAAGGAAGCTACTCAGTTAACAAACTAAGGGCAGTTAATTGAGCTTGTTATGGGGTATGTTAGGTAACTCTAGTTAGTTGAGTCAAATGGAGGGAAGGTTGTTAGAGTTAAAAGTTTGTTAGTGTTTTGATGTATAAAACTTTTAGAATTCTAAGCCATGTAATCAGTTCAAAATAATGAAATCATTTCTATTACTTTTCTCTATATGGTATCAAATGAACTCCGCATTCCCAATTTCTAGGGTTTGATCAATCTCGATTGGTCATCTTCCAGATATCCAATTATTCATGATATGTGATTTGATTTCTGTCATATGAAATCAAATCTCTCTAATATCTACCTTGATTTAGCTAATCAAGGTTCAATAATCTCAATTTCTAGGGTTAGCTGTTCTTCAATGGCGGACAATGTTTCAACTACCAAAGGTTCCATCCATGTTGCCACTGCTAATGACACACAGGTTCTCCATCGGTCACTTAACACTTTCTTTCAATTATGCACTTATAATGATGCCACGGTGTGTCTTTCATGTGAAGTTTTTCATTTTTAAATAATAAGCATTTAGGGTCCACAGGAGTGCATGAAATCATCTTTGGTTTTTTTTTTTTTTTTATAAAAAATAGAGCTCCATGGTCTTCATTCTTATGTGGCGTCTATCCTTTTTGCATCAAACCATGTTTGTTTAATCAAAATAGAGCACCATTTATTGGTTTTGTTTTTATTGTTGACCAAGTTTACCGCTTATAATCAAGCTTGACCCTCATCAAGCTGATGTATATTTGGAATATGGTTATAGACTCATAGTTCAATTTGATGAAGTTGGTACATAAAGTGTTTATAAGCTGTTTTGAGGGGATGGACTTGTAATCATTCAATAGTGGTCTTTTATTTTCAATATTACTACCTTGCTATTGTTTCTATTATAACACTTCTGTCTTTTCTGGTTGACAGCGGGGGGTTCTGATTTTTTTTCTCTCCCCCCTCTCTATCCAGTATAATATATTATTTGATGCATTTATTGGTTGTACTAATACTGTGTATTTTCTCTGCCAGGTTATGTTGGCTACTGGAAGAAGTCTGATTTCCCTAGAGATCGGCGATGGGATTGTAAATAATATGAAAAGCTTGAAAATGTGTGATATCTCGTGTCTTGACATGTATACCATTAGTGAAAAGCAGGACCGTTGTCACGTTGCTGCCGTTGGAAGGTGGAACGATATCAAAATTTCTCAATGTGAGAAAGCACTTACAGATAGTGTTACGATTTTTTTGCTTCCTAACCTGAATCCCATCACCAAGACGCGTTTAGGCAGGAATGTAACCCCAAGATCTGTTCTCATGTGTGTCATGAAAGGGGTACGTTTGACTTTGCTATTTCACTCCTTTTCATAAGCATCTTAGAAAGAGTGGTCACTAGTGTTTTAGTATCCATATTAAAACTTTATGCTCAATACTGAATGATATTATGGTTTATTTTCAAATTACTTATTTGTTCCGTGCCCTTGAAGATGGAAATGTCATAAGCTTCATAATGAACATGCAAATGGGTGGTCAACATAAGGAAGAGGTCTCAATTGAGACCAACAGTAGCAAAAAGGTCTCAGTCGGAACCCAGCCGATAACATTGCAAACTTTTTCATACAAGAATACGACACATGTGTTCGCAGCTTCTGATAGGCCAACTATAATATACAGCTGCAACCAGAAATTACTCTACCGTGATGTGGTCCTAGAAGAAGTCATGCATATGTGTCCTTTCAACCCTGTTGCTTTCCATACAACTACAAAAGTTAGCAGAACAGCAGCTGCAACCAGAAATTACTCTACCGTGATGTGGTCCTAGAAGAAGTCATGCATATGTGTCCTTTCAACCCTGTTGCTTTCCATACAACTACAAAAGTTAGCAGAACAGGGTTGAAATGGCACATATGCATGACTTCTTCAAGGACCACATCACGGTAGAGTAATTTCTGGTTGCAGCTGTATATTATAGTTGGCCTATCAAAGAGGTTGCGAACACATGTGTCGTATTCTTGTAAGAAAAAGTTTGCAATGTTATCGGTTGGGTTCCGACCGAGACCTTTTTGCTACTATTGAGCTCAATTGAGACCTCTTCCTTATGTTGACCACCCATTTGCATGTTCATTATGAAGCTTATGACATTTCCATCTTCAAGGGCACAGAACAAATAAGTAATCTGAAAATAAATCATAATATCATTCGGTATTGAGCATAAAGTCTTAATATGGATACTAAAACACTAGTGACCACTCTATTTGAGATGCTTATGAAAAGGAGTGAAATAGCAAAGTCAAACGTACCCCTTTCATGACACATGAGAACAGATCTTGGGGTTACATTCCTGCCTAAACGCGTCTTGGTGATGGGATCCAGGTTAGGAAGCAAAAAAACCGTAACACTATCTGTAAGTACATTCTCACATTGAGAAATTTTGATATCATTCCACGTTCCAACGGCAGCAACGTGACAACGGTCCTGTTTTTCACTAATGGTATATATGTCAAAGACACGAGATATCACACATTTTCAAGCTTTTCATATTATTTACAATTCCATCGCCGATCTCTAGGGATATCAGACTTCTTCCAGTAGCCAACATAACCTGGCAGAGAAAATGCACAGTATTAATACAGCCAATAAATGCATCAAATAATATATTATACTGGATAGAGGGGGGGAGAGAAAAAAAATCAAAACCCCCCGCTGGCAACCAGAAAAGACAGAAGTGTTATAATAGAAACAGTAGCAAGGTAGTAATATTGGGAAAATAACAGACCAGTATTGAATGATTACAAGTCCATCCCCTCAAGACAGCTTACAAACACTTTATGTACCAACTTCATCAAATTGAACTATGAGTCTATAACCAGATTCCAAATATACATCTGCTTGATGAGGGTTAAGCTTGATTATAAGAGGTAAACTAGGTCAACAATAAAAACAAAACCAATAAATGGTGCTCTATTTTGATAAAACAAACATGGTTTGATGCAAAAAGGATAGAAACCACATAAGAATGAAGACCATGGAGCTCTATTTTGTATATAAAAAAAAGCAAAGATGATTTCATGCACTCCTGTGGACCCTAAATGCGTATTTTTTTAAATGAAAAGCTTCACATCGTGGCATCACTATAAGTGCATAATTGAAAGAAAGTGTTAAGTGACTGATGGAGAACATGTGTGTCATTAGCAGTGGCAACATGGATGGAACCTTAAGCCACACCACTCCACTCATGAAGTAGCTTGTGTGGTACAACGGACCAGCCTCACAGAGGTAGAAGTAACCTGTAACAACAGAGATTAGCAAACTCAGATCTAATTAATTATAAGAATACAGTAACAACATAAGAATACAGTAACAACAGAGATTAGCAAACTCAGATCTAATTAATTATAAGAATACAGGGGCATAACAACAAAAATTAATCCATGTTTTACAAATGCCATCTTGAAAAAGAATTTAGTCTAAGGCTCTAAGCACATAATAAAGCAAATTTACCTACCTTAATAGTTCAAACATTAAAAAGAAAAAGAAAATGACAAAATGGCTCAAAGGATTATGCATTATGAGAAATCATCTTCCCAGAAAATGGATTCATCTAAGATACATCGCCACTCTAATATGCATTTTGGATGGATGCATCTAGTCTTCTCAACTTCTCCACCTCACTTTGATTTCGCATTACCATTCGGAACTACTAGTAAAGGTGAAATTTTCTGGAAATAAATCCATTTTTTATATTTCATTATGAGCAAGAGTACAAAAATTGTAAGGAAAAATATACTACCTAATATGGTATGTCAATCCCTTGATTGACTGCAATCCATATTTCCTAAAATCACAGAAATCAACTTTCTTAATACGAAGAAATCTAACTTCCTAATACAATTCTAATTTCCTTATTTACAGCCTTAATGTATGGAACAAATCATTTTACTTTCCAACAAAAGAATTATGTTCCATCCATCTAATGTGTGACACAACGAAGTCCAGTTGTCCTATACATTTGTGGTTAACTCAAAAACTTAAACTGGATTTTCAGTTTACTATGTGCATAACGAAACATTTAGTTTAAAGAGTATCTACAAGTGGTAACTGTCTATGCTTGTGGTTTCGGACAGATGTCTTCCATACAAATACCAGCTTCATTAAGAATGATATTTTTCAGGATCAGACGAAAATAAAAAAGAATCAATCTGGCAAGAAAAATAAACTCCGGAAAGGAGGAAAATACTAACCCATGTTCTCAAAAAATGAACACACACAGGAATATTACCTGCACAAGTTGATCATGTGTCACATTACAGCAGAAAAGAGTCCGAACTTGAGAGTCAAACTCCTCTATCTCATCTTCCTCAAGTTCATTCTCAGACTTCATTGCTAAAATTCTTGTCTCGGTTACGAAGCCAAGAACTAAAAATGTTTTTGTTCCTGATTTCAGCGACCACATTCCTTGAATACCTTGGATTTCAACTCGTGCCTACAAGATGGTAATCATACCTTGGGAGAGATGGTTTTCTTCGGAAGGTTACAAACGGAGTTGTAATCAATGTAGAGGTTATTGATTACAACTCCGTTTGTAACCTTCCGAAGGAAACCATCTCTCCCAATTCCTGAGCAAGTTAAAACCTGACCATGTCCCTGCTTCTCTGAACCCATCGCACAAAAATCGTTGATCAGCCCAAGGTTAACGAACCTTTCTTGTTCTTTCAGACAGAAACCATTAGCATCCTGCTTGATTTTCACTATCTGCAAGACTCAACGGAGATATGACATGATATATATATATATGGACATACATATACATGTACATATATGATGGAAGCAACTCTTGATTTAAGTACCTGTGAATCTCCCGTGTTGTAGCCGACGAAAACAAAGTCATCATTTAAGTATGATAAAGCACACGCATAAGAAGTTTCACCTAGGTGATTAATTTTTAGTCCAGTAACCCTAAAAGACAAGACAAGATAGAGAAAACACCAATCATGAAGATAAAAAAGTAAAAAAAAATAAATAAATAAATAAATAAATAAGAACATAAATACAAAGAAATTGAAAATATAAATGGATAAATGATCTCTTACGTCATTCTGTCATGGGTGATGACAAGTTGAAAAAGGATCCTCTGCCCATC
The DNA here is from genome assembly GCA_022495995.1 of Adenophora triphylla var. japonica. NCBI lineage: Eukaryota > Viridiplantae > Streptophyta > Magnoliopsida > Asterales > Campanulaceae > Adenophora > Adenophora triphylla. The sequence goes on along the minus strand of JAFEMH010008047.1, from coordinate 46,225 downwards.
GAGCAGGAAACGGTAACTATTAGCACCATCTTCATATTCCCTCGCATAAGTGATCATTAAAGACTATACATGCACATGTAATAAAGGATTATCAGTATAAATATAGAACATATTACTTCATACTCCCTCCGTCCCGCCCGAAGTGTCTCAACTTTCCTTTTTAGGCGTCCCATTTAAAATGTCTCAATCCCAAAAAGTAAAGTTTTTATTATTTTTATACTCTTCCTACCCCACTCATTCTCTCTCATACTTTACTTTTACACTCACAACATTCTCTCTCCTAACTATTTCTCCCACTTATTCTCTCTCCTATTTAATTTTTCATACTCACAACATTTAACTTTTTTCTCTTTCTTACCTCACTTTTCTTAATTCCCGCGCCGATCTCATTTTGAGACACTTCGACCGGGACGGAAGGAGTATATGATAGAAATACTTAATCTTACATTTTTAGTTACAGCATGCAATTCTGCTCCAGTTATAGCATGCTCTGCAGAAGTACATGATTTTCTTACATCCTACTATTAAAAGACCGCCAATTGGTGGTAGAACGGGTATAAGAAAATCTGCAAGATCGTCACCAAAGTAGACATGCGGAAACTTAGGGAATGGATCATCGCGAACGTGACAGCCATCATTTTCCTGCAAAAGTACCACATAATGTAAACCAGCTTAATCAACTACTAAAGTTACGGATGAGAAACGTACAACAATTAAGGAAAAATGTGATATCAAATGAAACCAAACCTCTTACAGAATGGCAACAGTAGGCTTTTGACATCCAAAAATTTTTGGCCTTTATCCAGGAAATTATCATTACTGGAACAAAAAAAAAAAGTAACAAGACATAAAGTAACCATTTTATTAGTCGGGCCAAACACAGAGAACCTTATACAAAGCCAAATTACAAGAGTACTCAGAATTATTGTTGAAAAGTTTATTTATTCTTTTCCTTATTTGTTAGTATATATATTTAGAAGTTATTGAGTCAATCCCCTAATCATGGGATTATGCATAAATTTAGGAGAATTAATTAGGGAATAGTGAAGCTTTCCTCACTTATATAAATCCTACTTTGTATATAATGCTGGTTACTCTGGTGAATGAAATACACAAGCATCTTTGCCATTTTTTAACTATTACATTATAACGTCGAATGGCAAGAGGTCTCCATATCAAAAAAAACAAAAAGACAAAAAAAATTGGACTATGCAATGCTACAAGAAGTGTTAAGCGTGTACCTTCCAACATATTCGTCACTCACGCTTCCAAACTCATTGTACCCCTTGACCTGAAGTAAAAGATTGTTAGTATCCTAAAACTAAAAAGAAAGGTAGAGAAATCATCTGGCATGCAACTAAACGTTTCTCATTATTATTTTTGTGAATATCAATATTACAATTACAGAACAAATACATACCATGAGTCGCGTAGAGCCGATACAAATTCCAATCACTTTGTTATGTGGATCAATTGTAACAATCTAAAAAAGGTGAAAGTGGGTCATTGACAAAAACCCACCAAGGATTTATCCTTGCCTGTCCCAAGTCAGGATAAAGGGCGAGGGTTGCGGTAGGCATGTGACAGCCAGCGTAAAATTTTTGTCACATTAACATGACATGAATCGAAATATGAATATCGTTGGGGCGTTTCCTCAGCAGCGACGCGCTACACTTCAAAGACCTGGGTGTAGTGATAAGTATGCAAAGGTTGCTAGGTCGTCGCCGGAAGCGACGCGCCATCTCTTCGCTCGGGGGTGGTGTCGAAATATGCGAGTGCGCTACACTTCAAAGATGCAGGTGTAGTGATAAGTATGCAAAGGTTGCTAGGTCGTCGCCGGAAGCGACGCGCCATCTCTTCGCGGGGTGGTGTCGAATATACAGAGGTTCCGCATTGCGGGCAGTGCGGGTAAAGAAGCTAGTCCATGGTAGGTGTAAGGGTAGTGGGATGCGCTTTGGAACTTGGAACATTTGATCATTGACGGGGAGATCGGCGAGAGGTGGTGGAAGTTATGAGGAGGAGGAAGATTCACATAATGTGTCTACGAGGAAACTAAGTGGGTTGGAGAGAAAGCAAAAGAAATATCGCCTTGGGGTTTTAAGCTTTGGTACTCGGGAAAGGATAAGGGTAGAAATGGAGTGGGTATCATTATTGATAAGGAGTATAGTAATGATGTGGTGGAAGTGTACGGGAAGAGTGATCGAATTATGGGCATTAAACCGGTGATACGTGATGAGATTATAACTATTATTTCCTTTACGCACCACAAGTAGGGTTGGATGCATCTATTAAACAAGTGTTTTGGGAAGATTTGGAGGAGGTAGTGCAACGAGTACCTAGTGGTGAGAAATTAGTGATTGGTGGTGATACGAACGGACGTGTGGGGTCTAGTCGCATGGCTTTGAGAGCATACATGGAGGTTTTGGTTTTGGAGAGAGGAATGAAGCGGAAATAGTATCCTGGACTTTGCGTTGGCATATGACTTGAGTATAATGAACACTTGGTTCAAGAAGAGAGAATCTCACTTGGTGTCTATAGGAGTGGAGGTAATGCGAGTCGGATTGACTTCTTCTTAGTAAGAAATACTTGTAGAAAGAGTTATACGGATTGCAAGGTTGTTCGGGTGAGAGCACAAAGAACTCAACATAGGCTCGTGGTACTTGATTTTCGAAGTAAGAGAATTTCGAGGAAGAGAATCACGGGTAGACCCTAGAATCAAGTGGTGGAGACTTGAGGAAAAATCGGCCGAAATTTGTAGCTAAGATGGTCGATACACGGTATTTGGGCGAATAATATGGAGGATATGGATATAGATTCGACTTGGACTAAGATGGTACATACCATAAAGGAGGTGGCAAAAGAAGTCCTTGGAGAATCTAGAGGAAATGGGCCACAGTAAGGACACATCATGGTGAAACGAGGAAGTAAAACAAGCGATAAAGGGCAAGCGAGAATGCTACAAATTATTGGGGAAATGTAGGAGCGACGAGAACTATGAGAAGTATAAGGAAGCTAGAAGAGATGCTAAGAAAGCGGTAAGAGACGCAAGAGCAAAGGTGAATCGAAACTTTATGATAAGTTGGATACAAAAGAAGGGGAAAAGGACATCTACGGACTCGCTCGTATGAGGGATAAGAGGACACGAGATATTGGGACGGTTAAATGTGTGAAGGATGTAGACGAAAGAGTTTTAGTCGGGGATAAAGAGATAAAAGATAGATGGAGTTCGTACTTTGATAACTTGTTGATGGCGGTCGAAGCGGGATGTTGGAGATTTAAATATCTCTTCGAGTATGGTTAATCGAGATTTTATGCGGAGAATTCGAAAGAGTGAAGTGGAAATGGCAATGAAAAAGATGAGATTGAAGAAAGCCGTTGGACCGAATGGTATACCAATTGAGGTTTGGAGATGTTTCGGGGAGAGGGAGTAGATTGGTTAACAACGCTATTTAACAAGATATGGAGAGTTAACACAATGCCGTTGGAGTGGCGGAAGAGTACTACGATCCCTTTGTATAAGAATAAAGGTGATGTCCAAGATTGTGCCAACTATCGGGGATCAAACTAATGAGCCATACTATGAAACTTTGGGAAAGAGTAATTACAAAGGTGAGAAAATTGTGGATATTTCGGATAACCAATTTGGGTTTATGCCGGGAAGATCGACTATGGAGGCAATATATCTTATGAGACAAACCATGGAGAAATATCGAGATCGAAAAGAAAGATTCGGTGATACGGTTTTCATTGATTTGGAGAAGGCGTATGATAAAGTGCCAAGAGAGGTACTTTGGTGGGCATTAGCAAAGAAGGGTGTTTCAAAGAAATATATTGATATTATCGAGGACATGTATAATGGAGTTAGTACTTGTGTACAGGCCCAGTGTTGGGAAGATGAAGAGTTCCACTATAAAGATTGGAGTGCATCAAGGTTCCGCACTTAGCCCCTTTCTTTGCTTTGATAATGGACGAATTGTGAGTCGATCAAGATGATATACCAAAGTGTATCTTTGTTCGCGAGATGATATTGTGCTTGATTGATGAGACAAGAGAGGGTGTTGAAAGTAAATTGGAGTTGTGGAGACACACTTTGAAATCTCGAGGTTTTCGATTAAGCGAAGCAAGGCGAATATTTGGAGTGTAAGTTTAGCAGAGTTGGAAGTAGGGAGGCGGGCGGTCACATTTGATGGAAATATTATCCAAGCTTCGAGTTTTTCGCTATCTTGGATCCATTATCCAAAAGGATGGAGAATTAGATGGAGATGTGACTCATAGGATTAAAGCGAGGTTGGTTGAAGTAGAAGAGTGCTACGGGGTTTCTATGTGATCGCGGCATGCCCAATAGATTAAAGGGAAAATTCTACCGCAGCGGATTAGGCGCGTTGCTTTACTAAGACCGAATGTTGGGCCGTGAAACAAAGGTGTCACGTGCATAAGATGAATGTGGCGGAGATGCGTATGCTTCGATGGATGTGCGGTCATACAAGAAAGGATCGATTGGGGAATGAGGTGATCGGAGGTAAAGTAGGAGTTGCGCCCATTGAGGATAAAATGAGGGAAAATCGTCTACGGTGGTTTGGACATGTGAGAAGGAGGCAGTGATGCACGGTTAGGAGGCGGAACAGTGGAGAAATGATAAAATGGCGAGGGTAGGGGAAGACCCAAACAAACTTGGATTAGAGTAATTGAAAATGATATGAATTTACTTGGAGTGGATGAAAGTATGGTGTTGAAGAGGCTAGGAATGGAGGGCAAAAATCCAGTGGGGGGTTGATTTTTTTATTTTTATTTTTATTTTTTATTTATTTTATTTTATTTTATTTTATTTTGTTTTATTTTATTTTATTTTTTATTTTATTTATTTATTTATTTTTTATTTTTATTTTTTTTTTTTATTATTTTTTTTTTTCACGATAACATATGAGGATTCATGTTAGCCGACCCCAAATTATTTTGGGACTAAGGCTTTGTTGTTGTTGTTGTTGGGTCATTGACAAACAAATAGCATGTAGTTCTCAGCTTCCCTAAATTTAAGCATGCGATAAATAAATTAATGCTTTGAATTGTCATAATAGGGAACTTGGTAGTTAGAATCAATACCTGATTATGACAAACAGCCGGGGGCATACTGCAGGAGATATCATTAAATTGTCTGCAACAGGAATCAACTTCAGCATTTTGAAATAAGTCAAAGAAAATTCAGAGGAACAAATATTAACATGCTACATTGTGAAGTAAATGAGTGAGGTGCGTTTAAGCCCAATCAACCAGAGAACGCCTACCTATTGAGGTTAACAGACATCTATTTCTTTTTGTTTTTAGGGCATTGAAAATCGACTGAAAATATTATTATCATAAAAAGTATGAAGAGAATCCCAATACCTCGTGATAACATCATGCGCAGAGGCATCCCACTCAAGAACAACTAGTTTACATCTTTGTGTTACAATTAACAAAAGCTCGTGTTACTTTCTGTTTCAAAAATAACAAAGAGAGGCAACACGTTACAATGTTGATATATCCTAAAAATTCCTTATGTGAAAGGAAGGGGAAAAAGTTATATTCGTCTACTCACCTCGTGCCGTAAAAGCTCCAGTGAAACAATCTCCTGATATATGGGCACATCCAACATGAACTGCAAACATATAATAATTAGTTTATATTTGCATAAGTGCTCTCAACTTGGAACACATGGGCTTTAAATACAAACTACTCTCCTACTAATGTGGAAACCCATAAAGACATTATCTATCAACAAGCATTAACCAACCACCTACTAACACACGTACATTACTAGTTTTCCCACTAATTTTTCTACCCCCTCCATCCCTAAGGGTCTTCTCTTGAGTCTTAAGAACAAGGAAAGGGGAGGAGAAGAAGTTACGAAAAAGAAAATCCTTTTCAAGGTTGGTCCGAAATTTTTTAGGAACCGAAGAGAAGGGGAGGGAAACTTTCTCAAATTTTCTCTCCTATTCAATCCTCCCTCCCAAAACCATGAAGATTTGGGAGGAAAAAACTCACAAGTGAGAATTTTTTTGATAAAAAACCCGGACCCTCTATGAACAATAGTTAGTTTACCAAACAGTCACTCTTTGAATTGTCATAATAGGGAACTTGGTAGATATATACTAACAAAATCACTAAATACTCAAATACGGTTTCCCAAATCAATTCCAGAAAAAAAAAATGGAAGATGTTACCAGGCAGCCTTGAGAAGTAATTAATAGAATCTCAACACGGTTGTATCTCCTGAAAACAATATCACACAATAATAACAATTAGTACAAAACAGTTAAAACAGAAATAGAGAGAGAGATTGAGAGAAACTTCATACGCGTTTATCAAATTTGTTTCCCCGGAGCCTGTAAAATTGCCCACAACCGACTTGAAGACACTCGTCGGATTAGTAACACTAACGACGTAATTGTAACTCATTGCTGAAGTAATTGAAACCTGCTAAGAGTACTTGAAACCTAATGAATCATCAAAACGGAAATCAATCATCAAAAAAGGTTTACAATCAAAATCGACATTAGTCTCTCAGTCTCATTAATTATTGTTCTAACTCGAATCTAATAATTTTGAACAGTTTATTTGGGATTAATTGACTAGCATGCAGATCCGCAACAAGGATGAGCAGAAACGAGAAAGTACGAGAAAAGTACCTTTTTCGTCCCTAAAGTACTTTAAGTTTTATCATTTCGTTCCTAAACAATTTTTTTTCTACCTTTTCATCCTTTACCTATCGTTTTAAGGATGATGTAGTCCCTTCAGTTAACGGGCATTTAATAATCCGTTAAATCCACTTGACCTGGTACCAAGTTGTCACCTTTTGTCCTACGTGGAGCTTACTAAGCAATTAAAACAATAATGGAAAGTTTTAATACATAGGGGAGGAAAGTGTAAATTTTGAAATAATTATTTAAATTAAATAGAAATATAAAGATGACAATTATTTAAATGGATTATCTTTAATTTTTAAATATAATTTTTATTCTATTAAATTAATATTTTTCCATTTCATTTTAATCAAATTACTAAATTAGTTTAATGTTCAAGAGTACCTCTTGCCTCTTCTTCAGTTTACCATCACCATCAGCTCACGGCCATGGCAGCTGCCCCAGCCCGCTTCACCACCATCATCATGTTCATAACAAAACACCAATTTTCCGATTTTTCAACAATCAACAAAAAAATCAACAAACCCATTTCATTAAATTCAAACTCTCAGAACACCAATCTCCGATTTAGAATCAAAATCACTGATAGAAGATCAAATAAAAAATGAGAAACCCAGATCTTAGATTTAGAATCAAAACCTAGATTTGTTTCCAATTTACAAAGGAAAATAAAAAATGAGAAACCCAGAAATTTTCGAGGCTGCTTTCCCTTTGTTTTTTAGAGAAGTTGGGGTTTCAGGAGAAGAGGAGAGCACCTTCTTTCCCCTTGCAGACGAATTAGCCGAAACATACGATTTTGAGGAAGGGGATTTCGCCGGCTGAAACCCTAGGCTCCGAATGCGTTCAGACCGATGGATCCCCTTGGGAATGGGAAGACGAGCAGCCTGAACAGCTTCAAGGGGTTTTCGACGTCGATTTCATGGCCAGGGCGGCCAAGGACGGCGGCGTTGATTGGTGACAGAGGGTTGTTGTTTCCAGAGGCTGCAGCGACACTGGAGGAAGTGGATGGAGACGGTTTTCCAGCGGAGAAATTCGGAGTTGATTTACCGGAAGGAAAGCCTCTTGTGTTCACAATTCCTGCAAAACGGGTTAGGGCAAGGGAGAGAGAGAGAGAAAAACATGGTGGAGTTGAGAGAGACAAGAAGAAGTGTTAGAATTTAGGAGTGAGAGAGAAAGTGTGTGTGGTGTGTGGTGTGTGTGTGTGTGAGTGTTTTGATTTTTTTATATTTTGCATAAATAAAATCTCAGTTGTATGTACTCCCTCCGTCCCAGCGAAAGAGCCATTTATTTCCTTTTTGGGCGTCCCATTTAAAAAGCCACTTTCCCAAAAAGGAAACCTTAAATCACTATTCTCTCCACTCATTCTCTCTCCTACTTTACTTTTACACTCACAACATTCTCTTTCTTACATCACCTCCCACTCATTCTCTCTCCTATTTAATTTTTCATACTCACAACATTTAAACTTTTTCTCTTTCCTACATCACATTTCTTATTTTGCGTGCCCGACTAATTTGATGGCTCTTTCGCTGGGACGGAGGGAGTATAAACTAGCCTAGCTTAAGTCCGTGTTGAAGGCCACGTTTTTTAGTTTTTTTTTTTTTTAAAAAAAAAATTTTTTTTTTTTTTAAATTAAAAAAAAAAATTCTTTTTTTTAAAGACGAAATGGGAAAGGGATAAAGAGTGAGGGCGAAAATGGTAAAACACCCACTTGATCAGAGATCTCCTTCATTTTGAAATTCAAACTGAATGAAGAGAGAGAGAGAGAGAAAGCGTGGGTATGTGTGTGTTTAAAAAGAAAATTTTTTTTAAAGGGAGGGCAAAATGAGAAAGTGATAAAATAATGGGGACAAAATAGTAAAGTTTGCGGATGAAACTATTCATTGAACAGTGCCCACTGCTTTGATTTATACTATAGATAAAATCTCATTTGTATATCACGTATGCAAAAATATCATATCACTATGATATATCAGTCAGTGAATATAACAAATTATTAAACGCCCGTTAACTGAAGGGACTACATCATCCTTTAAAACAAAACGATATGTCAAAAATGAAAAGGTAAAAAAATTGTTTATGGACGAAAAGGTAAAATTTAAAATACTTTAAGTACCGATCGAACACAGAAAATAGGAAAGCAAGGAAGAAAAAATAAATCCTAACCTATGTGTCTGCATTTTAGGTTATTATGACTCCATTAATGGAGATCTAAACCATTAAAATGCCAGAGGAGTAGATTATCGAAAATTGAACAAAAGGTTTTCAGATCGAGAGCCTAACCGGAGAAATATGACGGTCTTTGAATTCAACTCCGATACCAGCTTCAAAATACCAATTGGCGAATTGATTGGGAGTAGTGAGAGAGAAATTCATCTGAAATCCTTACTAAGTAAACCTTCATCTGCCGCTGATTGATTGACGGTGTGACGAAACTGGTAAGGCAAGGGCGATTATTGATCGATCATTTCAAATATGTATCGTGTAACAGGCTTAACTCCTAAGAGAATTCTACAAATTTCAGAGAGAACGAAAATGAAAATGAAAATTGCTAAAGCTGCGAAAAAGTGCAGAAACAATTTGGGCGAATCTCACATGCATTTCTTATTTTCCTCTTGAGCTTATTATATACTCCCTCCGTCCCAGCCTAGTGTGAACCAAAATGTTGGGTACATCGATTAAAGAAAAGTAAGATAGAGAAAAAGTGGAGAGAGAATGTTGTGAGTGTAAAAGTAAAATAGGAGAAAGAATGAGTGAAATGAATAGTTAGGAGAGAGAATGTTGTGAGTGTAAAAGTAAAATAGGAGAGAGAATGAGTGGGATAAATAGTGAAGATTTTCTTCCATTTTGAACAGTTCACATTCGACTGGAACGAACCAAAAGAGAAATAAGTGTGCAGTCGAATGGAACGGAGCGAGTATACGCTTACAATGAACATGGGAACTAACTTTCCCTCTCAAAGAAAACGTACAAATGCTTTACCCTTTTTCCAAATTTCAGAAATAACTACGACACCCTCCCAGTTTAAAACTGAAAGTTATACTTAACCCCCTACAATAACAGAAATAACACCCGACACTCCTACTAACATTATGAAAGCTAGTTAAAACATAAACTTCAGCTAAGTTAACTGTTACATATCGGCAACGCAAAATCACCGTCAATCGAGTTCAGATTCGTCAATCCTTAATTGCTTGAGAGTAGTGAGAGAGAAAATCATTTAGAGAGAGAAAGTATTTTGTACATTATGATTTGTATTGTGCCTGTACATCAGTTTTATACTGAGCTATCTATACGTACAGCTATATATACAAGAACTAACTCTCAACAACTTAACAACTCTCATTTCAAAAAAAAAAAAAAACAAAACAACTTAACAACTCTAACTGACATAACTCCTCTCTTTGCACTTTGATCCTTCACTTCTTTGTAATCTGCATAGAGTCCTTTATCTCCATTATAGCTTTCCCAACACAATTCCCAGCAGCAGCAGCAACAACAACACCAACAAAGCCTTAGTCCCAAAATAATTTGGGGTCGGCTAACATAAATCCTCACATGTCATCGTGAAAGATTTTTTTTAATAATAATAATAATAATAATAATTAATCCCCCACATGGGTCCGGCCTATTCACTCTAATCCAAGTTTGCTTGGGCCTTCCCATATCCCTCGCCATTTTATCACTTCTTCACTGTTCGGGCCTCCTAACCGGTGCATCACTCGGTCTCCGTCTCACATGACCAAACAACCTTATACGATTCTCTCTCATTTTATCTTCAATAGACGCAACTCCTACTTTACCCCTGATCTCCTAATTTCTTAATCTATCATTTCTTGTATGCCCACATATCCATCGTAGCATACACGTCTCCGCCACATTCATTTTATGCACGAGACACTGTTTCACGCCCCAACATTCAGTGCCATAAAGCAATGTCGGCCTAATTGTTGTGTGGTAGAATTTCCCCTTTAATATATGGGGCATGTCGGGATCACATAAAAATCATGTGACACTCTTCCACTTCAATCAACCTGCTTTAATCCTATGAGCCACATCTCCATCCAATTCTCCATCCTTTTAGATAATAGATCCAAGATAGAGAAAAACTCAGAAGCTTGAACAATCTTTCCATCAAATGTAATCATCACTGTCTCATTGCTTTCAACTCTGCTAAACTTATACTCCAAATATTCGGTCTTACTCATGCTTAGTCTAAAACCTCGCGATTCTAAAGTGCGTCTTCACAACTCCAATTTACTTTCAACACCCTCTTTTATCTCATCTATCAGCACAATATCAACTGCGAACAACATACACCATGGTATATCATCTTGGATTGACCTTGTCAATTCATCAATTATCAAAGCAAAGAGAAATGGACTAAGTGCAGAACCATGATGCACTCAAATCTTTATTGGAAACTCTTATGCCTTTCCAACACTAGTATGTACACTGGTACTAACTCCATTATACATGTCCTTAATAATATCAATATATTTCTTTGAAACGTCTTTCTTTGATAAAGCCCATCAATGTACTTCTCTTGGCACTTTATCATACGCCTTCTCCAAATTAATGAAAATCATATGCAAATTTTTTTTTTTATCCTAGTACTTTTTCATGGTTTGTCTCATAATATAGATTGCCTTCATAGTCGATCTTTCGGACATAAATCCAAATTGATTATCCGATGAATGCAATTTTAAAAAAGTGTACTCAAAGGACTTGTGTGTGAGAAGAGCATTGTTGTTTTGACGTTAACTAGCTATAACGGAGTTTATAGTATCGATGAACATTTGGTAATTTCTTAATATAAATGATATTGTTTGAATAATTATTATTTGGAGGGATAAACAGCGTAAGGAAATAATCTTTCAGTGGACCAATTAGTAATCTTCTATATAATAATATAATATATATATATATATATATATATATATATATATATATATATATATATATATATATATATATATATAAAGAGAATAGTGTCTTTTGATATTCTTTCTTATCAAAAATAAGATTTTTCCTCCAAATAGTGACAATTCTAGAAGCTATAGTTAATAGTCTTTTTAATGTTTTCCTAATAAATGTTTAAAAAAAAAAAGAACTAAAATATCTTGCAAAATAATTGGGCTTATATTCAATTTAACAAGATCCTTTTTATCAATTCTTGATCCTTATCGTCAACCTTTTTTTTATTTTTAACATCAATATGGATTTTTTCCAAAATAAAAAATAAAATCAACACGGATACTTTTGTCATTATTTATTTAATTTTAAGAAATACTACTCCCTCCGTCCACATACTTACTTCACACTTTCTATTTTGGGCGTCCAAATACATACTTCACACTTTGTTTTTTTACTTAAAATGGAAAGTATATATCATTAAAATATTAACCCTACTCCACTTATTCTCTCTCCTACATTATTTTAATACTCACAACACCATTATAATTTACTATTCCCTCCACTCATTCTCTCTCCTATTTTACTTTTACACTCACAACATTTATATCATTATTTTTTCCTTAATCCCCACGCAAACAGTAACTGTGAATTACTTATGTGGACGAAGGGAGTATACTCTTTCTGACACACTACAAAACTACACACTTTTCTCACAGGGTATCCCACTACAAACTACTCCCTCCGTCTCATCCAATTTAGAATTTTCTCTTACGACACATAAATTAAGAAATATTAATATAATAAGAGAAGAGAATGAGTGAAGGAGGTATTGTGAATATAAAAAATAAAATATGAAATAGAACGAGTGAGGGGCATAGTAAGGAGATTGTTGTTATTAGTATAACAAGTGATTCTCATTGAATATAAAAATAATATAAACTTGTCATTTTGAGATGTTATAAGTCGAGTGAGACACTCAAAATGAAAATTTGTCCTAAGTCGGGTGGGACGGAGGGAGTATATACTTTCTAAAATGGAAATGTTTATTATATTTATATTATTGGGACTCGCATATCATAATTAGAACAACAATTCATTTTCTCTCTCCAACCTCATTTTCCATACTTACAACACTCAATCCACCAACATTTTACCTTAATTTCCAAGCAAATAATAAGTGTGTAGTTTATAATAGAATGGAGGGAGTATAATTTAACTGAACTTTTTTGTTGATCACCCACTTTATATAAATAAAATTTATTATTCCATATTTATTTTATTTACTATTTACTGGTTTTATTGATACCCCACATTATATAGATGAAAATATTAATATATAAAAGACTTTGCTAACTTTCCGGCGTCACGTTTCAAAAAAAAAAAAAAAAAATCTTTATGGTGTCATGCATCTTTCGACGAAAGAGTCATTATTTCGTGTTGATTTAAGATTTATTTTTTTTGGATTTTATTTCATTAAAAAATTGGATAAATGTTACATTAGTTTTAACTTAAGTTGTTAATTTTGATTTTTGTTTATTTAATTATATCAAAATTATACAAATTATAAAAAATATCAAAAGTCGATACAATTGTTGTCATAATAAAGCTACTAAATACGTTGACTAATTAGACGATTTTGTTTTAATTATTACTACTTTGTCTCTTAATGAACTCCAATGTAAGAAATTTTTGTTTTAAAATTGTTTTTTTTTTTTTTATAAAAAGCTTTGTTCTAAACGTTTTTTTACTAAATTTCTTTCACTATTTATTTTATTATCGTAAATAAAATGTTTAAAAGTGAATAATAAAAAACTTTATCTTCTTTACCAAAGTGAATACTTCAAATTCAAATGAATTGTCCTTTTAGAATAAAAAATAAATGAATATCAAACTTTTGATTTAAGGACATTTTTAAAAATATTTATTTGAGCAAATATGCATAAATACACTTGCTATTCCAAATTTTCAATTTTACAATTATATAATGAATGGTAAAATAACAAACCAGAAAGATAAATCATTTAAGGAAAAATATTTTAAAATAATAATTCCTATTGGAATAATCACTGAAGTTTCTTACATCACGAAATATGTGTATACAAAAAGCTTCAATATTTTATAATATTCATTGTGTTGGTTAAATAATTATAACTTGTATATACTTTCATTAGTTTTAACTTTTTATTATAAATTATTTTGAACTCATATTTAATATATATTATAATTATATAACATCATTTAAACAAAATATGTTAATATAACAAAATTTTGCTTATACCATGCAACGCATGGGTACAATACTAGTATTATATAAAAAGCAGATCTTCGATCACGTTAAATTACATGAAATTTAATGTCAGCATCAAAAGACTTATTATTGGTTCTTTTTGCTTATATTAATCATATGAACTTACATCATAATTCAAATTTTAAATCTATAACTATATAAAGCCTCAAGTTAATAAGAGCAATATTTTTCCGCTCAAACTTTCACCCACCCAGACTGAATATGGACTACATACTTTATCTGATTATCCTATAACAAGTTTAGCTTACCAAACTGCCCTTCCACATAGCGTATATCTGACTTCCTGTGCGTGCAGGTATTTCGGTAAACTCTTAGAAAATTCCTTTCAAAACACCATCATCAATTTGTCTCCCTATCTCTAAATCGATTAATTTATAAAAAAAACACACACAAAGAGGTTAAGTTTCAATCGCAAAGATTTGATGTGTTGGTCGAAATTATAGGTGAAATTTATATTTTGATTGTTGTATGCATTTGTTGGATTTTCTGATTCAATTTGTGACTATTTCTTTGATTTCAATTTATTTGATGCAATATGTGATGGATTGTTTGGTTTCAGCTTGATGCAATTTGCAATTGAAAAATTGTACTTCCCATCCCAAAATCACCGTCCCGAAATGAATGTCCAAAAAAAATTAAATTTACTTTTTATCAAAGAAATTTGATTTATTTTTTGAGTATTTATTTTGGGATGGAGTGAGTAATTGTTTGTAGAGTATTGAAAAAAAAAGTCCAGGACCACTTTGAGATGTTTGATTGATAAACTTTCTCATACCCGTTTTTGTTTCTGAGCTCATTCCTTTTTCATCAATTGCTTCTTTCAATTTATTTAATTTTCATGCTTAGAGAGGCAGCATATGAATTTGGAAGTTGCACCTTCTATATATATGAGGCCAACTGTAAACTGGTGTGAGCTATACAAGTATATTACGACATGGACCATACTAAGATGTAAATAACTCTAATGATGTTCAACTTTGGAACCTCTATGGACCTATTACAGACATCAAATTATAAGTCAATTTTTTCCAGAAAAAATGTGTAGAGGAGATATTGCAGATATGAGTGAGGCATTTGATGACAAACAACCAAGATAACAATATGTTAGTTTCAGTCACCAAGTAAGTCATTTTGATCATGTACTTTTCATCTTCTTCTTTTTTTTTTTTTTTTTTTTTTTTCTAACTATTATAACCAGGGCAACAATTGCTATCCCACCATCTTTGACGTAGACCCCCTGAATTGGTGATCGTTGTCGTCTTCCAACTAGAAGAATTCTTGCTTTTTCTGACGAATGTTCACAGTGAGTTCCTTCACATCTTGCATTTTTAGAAAGGTGCAATTTTTTCAACTGTGAAATCGATTGTTCGGTGTGCCGATCTGTAGGGTTTTAGATCTAAGTCATTTTATAAATCATGTTATCTTCAAAAATCTGGTTGATTTTTTTGTTGTTTTTTATTTCTGTAAGCTTAGGAAAAGAATAGTAATTTGTTTGTTAGTTATTCTTCTATACCTTGATATAAATCAATGAAGTTCTAATTATGTTAAGGTCTTTCAACTCAGTTGAAGAGGATCAATTAGAGCCAGATTGGGACTTTACGCCCAAGGATGTATTGTGGAATGTAAAGGGGACACAAGAACATTTCCATAACCTACTTCATATGGCCTACAAATGAGGAATACCTGAACTTTTTGATTCAGGAGTTGTTTGAACCTAAAAAGGGATGGGTCTTCTGCACCCCAAGGTAAAAAAAATTCAATTTGGTAATTTTCTTTTTCGGCCTCATTTGAGAATCTGAAAAGTGTATAAAGTGGGAGCTGCACTGTAAATTGGTTTACATATCATGGTTTATTACACAAAATGTGGGAGTTTATCATTCAAAGCACGAATTTTTCATAATAATAAGTCCTCTATTTGAAATTTTTGTCAACTTCCCTATTTACGTAATACTTTGTTCATGTGAAGGATAAAAGTTTCAATTTATGAGTAAATCATGTTTCTTTCTCTTTTTGCCTTTAGAAAACTTTGGGATATAGGTGTTGTTTCGAATAAGATCAACAAAAGGTACAACTCTTTTGACTGAAAGATTGGTCTGATTCAGTTTGAATTGTCGTGGAGAACTTCCTCTTTAGGGTACTTCACTCTATCTGCTTTCCATCTGAATAATTTTTTTTTCTTTTTATGTGTTCTGTTATATGGAGTATATGTTTTGTGTGTGTGGGGATAATAATAATGGAGTCTTTTATTCTATTTTTGCAGATTGGAGATTGGAGAAGTGAGCTCTTTCGGCCAATTTTTTTTTTCCATTTTCCATTTTCCATTATTAAACTGTATAGCTTCTTTTCTTGCATGTCAAGAGCCTATACCATTATACAGTATGGAGGGCCTAGGGTTGGTGAAGATGGGGAAAGGTCGGCTAATTTTTTTTTTTCCATTTTCCATTTTCCATTATTAAACTGTATAGCTTCTTTTCTTGCATGTCAAGAGCCTATACCATTATACAGTATGGAGGGCCTAGGGTTGGTGAAGATGGGGAAAGGTTGTGGAAGATAGCATGGGCTTGGGGATAGCTTTTGTGCAAGGATTGATAAATTTTCGATTTAGTTTGTCTCTCTTTTTTATCTGACCAAGAAAACTGCTCACCCAAAGTTTGCGATAAATTTCTAATTTTTATTATTAATGTCATTATGTATTCCGTAAATTAATCTTCATTATTATAAGAACTCTTTTGGTTGGTTTACTACTCTTTAGAAACCTTTTTTTTTTCGTGCGCTTAACGCACGGATGACATACTAGTTATATATAATACTGCATACAGTATGTTGACAGAAATAATACAACATTCATGATACAACATGGGGAAGAAACTTATCGGGCATTATGAAACTTTTTTAGAACCTATCGGGCATTATGAAACTTTTTTAGAACCTATCGGACATAGTCCCTTTAAACTAAATATTCCATGCTTTTATACTTTTAAAGTTGATGTCAATCTCCATTATTTCCTAAGAAGTCTGCAATTATTATTGTTTTACTATTTTATTTGGCCAAAAAAATCCAATTTGGTATTGATTATTTAAATTTCTTTTGTTCTTCAAATGTTAAAAGGTTCATTCATCATTTTATAATTAGAATTGATTTTTAATTTCAAATATTAAAATGTTCATTCATCATTTTATAAGTAGAATTGATATTTTTGTGCTTAAATCTCCAGCTTCCAATGTTATGTTTAACACTTCCATTGTTATGTTTTACATATATATGCTCAAACACCATTCAGCTCATTAGCATTCACTATCTAAGCATTTATATTATGAATTTCCTTGGTCATTTTTATTGTAGATATTTTTCTTTTTCTGTTTCAAAACAAAGGTCACATATTAAAGTATTAAAAAAGATGAATATAATGTTAATGTAGTTTTATCACGGTACAAGCAATATATATATAAAAAAAAAGTTTGACAAGTCAATAGCAACATTTATTATATTTATTATGGAAAGGCAAAAAAATATATTTTTTTGTTGTATATTATTTTACTTGATTTGTACTTATATCTAATTTAATTTGATATAGAAATCTAATTATCAAAAAAATTATAAAATTCAACTAACTTTCTTTACCAAGCTAAAATAAAAATTAAAAGAAAACTAAATACGATAGAAAAAAATGCAAAAAAAGGGAAATTATAAATGCATGAGATAAATAAAAAAACTCCTTTTTCAAAAAAATTAAATCCATAGATTATATATATAATGACTTTTATTTTAAAAAAATTAATCTATAAGTACTTATTCTTCAAACACTATCTATATTTTTTTTAACAAATAATTCCTCATTAAAATTTTTGGAATCATAAAACAAAATATAGATTTATTAATTATAAACACCTGAAAGTTGGAACCATAAAATCATTATAGTAATTTCATAAATATTTTTGGCATTTTTACTAATATTTCTTTGAATTTAGATATTTTTTGCTTACTTTGTTTTTTCTTTATTTTAAATTGTTGTTGTTGGTGGCGGTGGTGGTCTGATGTTGGTGGTAGGATGGTGGTGGTGGGCATTGACTTGGTGGGGAAGAGGATGGTAAAGAAATAATAAACTATTTTTCATTTTTATTTTAAAACAACTCTTTATGACATATTTACAATTTTGCCATTAATGAAACAAGTATGCCACCCGTGCGTTAAACGCACGAGAATAACACTTTTTAAACTTTAAGTTAATCAACCAAAAAAATTCAATTTTTTTATTAACATAAAAGTGAAACAGTTATGATCTTAATTAAAGAAAGAAATACTTATTTAAATATTCCAAACATCTATGAATATTACAAATTTTGAAAAATTTCCTTATAGACAACATTTGTAGTTTCATTGGTGAGGCTTCCTTCGTCATCGCACATTAATATCTTCGATCCAGGGCGGTTTGTGACCCATAATCTCAAGGTAACAATGTTCCCAAAAAATATACTGTCAATCAAGTAATGTCTATGAGTATTCCCAACCATTTAACCACCATCAAGTCAAAATCAAGTAAGGTGCATGTAAAACTCTACCTTGGAAGCAGAACTTAATGAATATGACTTTCTTTATATGCAATCAAATATGTACATAGAAGAGGGCTGACTTGTGGTAAGTTGTCAAAATATGCTTGAAGCCACATTTAAATATATCATTGCACCTTCTTGAAAATATTGTCATCCTAATACATATCCATAACAAAATTATTCCACAAAACTTAATATGATCCTTATTGACTATTTGATTCCCAACTTCCTCAATTATTCATGTGCCAAAATGAACTAAAGAAATTAGTAATTCACCCCCCCCCTCTCCCACACTCATTTACTCTTCCAGACTCAATAGCATAAGCCAAAGTACATAGAACAGGCATCAAAAAGTGGGAGCCTTGACAGCATACTCTTGACCAATGTAATCTAACTGCAACACTAACTATTACAGTAAAGTTATCCTTATTTCCTTGGCAAGCAAAGCTACATACCTTTATGAACAGTACAAAATAAAATGGTTTTGTTCCAACCTTAGAAAACCGACACAGTTCAATTCTTTCATCCTGAAGTAGAGAAACAGAATGTCAAAAATCCCAACAAAATAGGAAAGAAAAAAAAAAGCACAGTGCTTGGATTGAAACTACAGTGTTCATTAGAACATACTGCGTCACGAGTCAAAGTAGTCAATGGAGCACCATCATCTGTTTTCCAAATTCTAGCAGAACCATCTGTGGATGTTGTAGCTAAGAACTCTGAATCTAGGCTGGAAAAATGAAATGTATATTAATCAAAACATTTAAGCATCTACATATGAAATCTCAAACATAGCCATCTCTCCATGTAGACATATGAATAGTTATAATTCATTGCCTCCGAAATACAATCATGATGTGTTTTACATGCTAGCATGTAAGGTAAATTCACGGCGTAAGTTGTTATTCCTTTTCTTTTAATATATATTTTTTTAGAAGATTGGAAAAGGGTGGTAAAGTCAATCTGAATGCAAAAATACAAAAAGGTAGCTCAAACACAGAATTTGAAAGCCTAATCATGTTGCTTATAGTTAGTGCTAAACTCCCTCAAACTACTAAAAAGGGGTAGTATACAAAACTCCCATAACTGCCAAGTAAACTGAAGAAAATGCACAAGACAGCAAAGTGGAAGGATCAAAAAAGAATAATAAAAAACAAAACGTGCCACAGAAACGAAAACATGCAGAGGCTTGAACTGGTTAGCAGAACAACATTTAGAGAGTACATAGACACAATGAGACTTAAAATCCCCAAAGATCTTTATGGCACATCAAAATAGAAGAATGTTCAAGGAAATAATATTATGCTTGTGATTCCATATGATACATGAACTTATTTCCCACCTGAAATCCATATCTTGGAATGACTTGTGAGCCTTAGGCTCATCTAAAATGAGGCGCATACTTGGCCATTCAAATATTCTGAGATGTCCATCCTTTTATCAGTAGACAAAGTTAGTGCAAAACACAATAATGCAAATATAAATCAAATGAGCTTTGCATTCTGCTCCTTGGGAAATATTCCCTCCTTTACGAGACACATAACTACCTCCACGAAGTAACTATTATATAAAATACCCTTTGCTTGTATCGAACCTATTTATTTCACGAGTGAAGGGAACAATAAGAACTTAATGGGAATGACAAGCTTCTTTTACTTTCTTCAACGGTATAATGTCGTTCCCACGCTTTACATAAAATAAAGACTCTTACTTCCATCTCTAGGGTGTTCCATCCAATCACATGCAATCCTACGAACACGTTCAAACTTTATCCCTCGTGTATGAATACTTAAGCTTAACAATAAAAATTACTCCATCCTAAACTGAGTTTCCATTTTCACTTTTTCAATGAAAATAAGGAAGTTGACTTTTAAGCATGTTTTGTAGCGAATACGTGCATATATACAATTAACGATCCCATTATAACATTGCAAGTAAAAATTAGGACGTGACAGTTGCCAAAGGTGAATTTAGCAACTTCACAAAAAAAAATTGTTACTCCATAGGGTATTGTGCATCTATTTTGAAGTTTCAATAAGGGCTTATCGAGATGAGAGGTGGGAGCATAATATATGCTCAGAAACTGTCAAACTGAAGTTCCCCTCCAAAACTTCACTCCCATTAAATCTGAGTAATTAATAATCAGAATCATGAATCAATGCATCCCTCGTAATAACAATTAAAAAATTACTCCTCTCCGCAATTAAACAATTACCCACCACTCTCTCATTCTCGACCCTACAAAGTCCATAAGAAAACAATTACCCAAAGCAATAGATGAAATCAAAATCAAACTTAAAACCAAATCAACTCGAATTTCTGGAAAACTAAATTTTCAAAATTTATGATGTTGGAAAAACGATAGAAGAAAAAGAAAATTAAGGGATTTACCTTTGATGTAAGCCCTTGCTTCCGTACAAGCTTGCTGAAGCTCATCAACTGTGATATAACCACTTTCATCCCTGTCAAAGTACCAGAATGCTGCCATGACATGCTTGTCTGTTTGTGCTGGATCCTGATGAAGGTGAACATCAAGAATAGATAGATCCATTATATTTAGTTTGATTTTTAAGATGTAATCGCAGTCATTTAAAGTTCAATGCATAGTTTCTGTACATTTAATGAGTTTGCATAATACCTGAAATTTGGACAAGGCTTCATTTAAATAGGGCCATGTCTGAATGCTATCTTCTTTCACAGCTTTCCATCAGCATCGTCGTGGATCTCCCTGGTTGGAAGATTGCGTAACCCTAAAAACCAAATCAATTGGGAAATAAACAAGTGAATTGAATTCAAAATCGAGGGGCTAAATTGAAAATGTGAGGAGAGAGAAAAAGTATATACCCAAGTAGATCATAGCAATCGTCATCGTCGCAGTAGATTAACATTAAAAAGTGTTAGATCTTTTCACATTTCTGAACTTGGCTCTGTTATGATGTACTTGGAAAAAGAGATAACCAAATGTACAAACAGATCAATATTTATAAATCGGTAGAAATAAAAATACCATTTTGTCCAGAAACTACAAAATCGTCAATATATTCATGAACAGAGAGCCAAACAGTACCACAACTTATCACACAGTAAACACCAATTAATCGACATACTAATCAAATCCCAGGTAGATGAACCAAAATCGTGGAACATAATCGTCAAATTAAGATGAAACTCTCAAATAGTGTAAAAAGCCCCAAAAAATAATCCCAAAAATCGTCACAGATGAATCATCAAGAATCTATACCCATAAAACTGTTGGAAATTAAATTATAGCACCACAGATTAAACAAACAATTTAATCAACAGTAGGGGATTTATTGATCAAGTCAAGAACGTACCAATAAGCCAATAGCAAAACCGAAAGCAAGGAACAGGATCAGGAAAACAGACAGAAACAATAAAACAAAAGATTAGAAAACTTATCGTGATTTGATCGAGTCGCCTTAGGAAGACTGTCCTAAGAGAAAATATTGCCCCCAATTGGTGCAACTCAGGTACAGGCAAATTTCTCCTAGGATAAAACGATCACGGATTACGTACCACAAAATAGCACACAGGTAGGTAATCACCGGCGGTCCTATCCCAGTCGCCTTGAATCTCACGAACGAATCTCTATGAACGGGAGTAATTGAAATAATGAAAGGAAGCAAGAGAATTGATTTTCTCTTCAATCTCTCATGTAATTTTCAGCTGGGAAGAAGAGATTATTTATACATATGGTATACTAGGGTTTTTTAAGCCTTAAAAAGACCTAAAACTGATCCAATTCGGCCAGGAAAACACCAGAAACGACGTCAGCGCGGTCGCCCGGGAGGCTTGCGCGACCGCGCTAACCTCCAGCAATATTTGGAGAACTCTCGGCCCTTAAGCGCGACTGCCCTAGGCCTAAGCGCGGCCGCTCTCCATGGCAGAAACTCCAACGTGTTTTTTCCCTTGGCCAAAAATCAGTTCAAGTCCAAGACACTTCAAGGTCATGGATCTATGAACTTCATACCACATATACAAAATATTCCAACAATCCCCCACAAGTTCATAGAAATATGACGTGTACAGATTGTCCATTGCCATGCTTTCAATAATGGTACCTTCCGGCTTGAACCACTACCTATGTTATCCAACGCAAACCTCCACAGGACCAGATAAACGGGTGTCTTGAATCTGATGCCTTTGGATGTAGAGGCCTTTGCTGGGAACAAACACGACAAAAGCTATGATAGGCCCTCTATCGAACACTTGACGCTTATAAGCCATACGTCCCGATCCTCTATCATGAGTGCTTTCAAGGAATAACCCGAATTCCTCTAGTTGCGGCTAACAACAACACTCACTTAGCTGGGCATCTCAGAAGATGTACTGCTAGCATCTTGTCTAAAAGACTTGATCCCATTCAAAGTTCCAAACTTTTACTTTATTAGCAGCAACGAGCACCTCTAGGCTATTCGGGGATAGACTCGGACATGTAACATGTCAATCTATTATTAGGTGCTCCGACTCACCCCACAGCTTGTTATTACCACATTGAATCTCCTTTGTGGGATCTCCACTCAGGTAGATTGGGTTGCCACTGCGTTTGAATCAGACGGGGTTCAGACCCATCCCAACCCTAGATTTTTGAACTAGAGCAAATTCTAGCCCTTTGGTTAAAGGATCAGCTGTGTTATCCTTGGTACCAACATAATCAACAGCTATCACCTTCCGAGACACAAGATCCCTTATAGATTTTAATTTAATTTGGATGTGTCTCCAAGTTTTACAGTTGTATTTGACACTTTTCAGTTTCTCAATTGTGGCAGTGTTGTCACAATGTACAGAGATAACAGGCATGGGCTTACTGACCATGGGCAACTCAGACATAAGTCCTCGAAGCCATTCAGCTTCCAATCCATTAGTGTAAGGGCAACTAATTCGGCCTCAAATGTAGACCTAGACAACAGAGTTTGTTTGGTCGACCTCCAAGCGACTGCAACTCCGCCTAAGGTGAAAACATACCCCGTACAGCCTTAACTCCCGAAGTTATAGGCAATCCAGCTTGCATCACTATATCCTTCAAGAACAGAAGGATATCTACCGTAATGTAGCCCAAGGGAAATCGTTCCCTTCAAGTACTTGAGAACTCTATCAAGAGCTTCCCAATGTGCTTTGCTTGGGCATTGAGTATATCTAGCCAACCTAGTAACCGAGTAGGATATATCTGGTCTAGTACAATTGGCAAGATACATCAAACTTCCAATAATTTGAGAATATCTCAACTGAGCTATCGGTACTCCACTTTCATTCTTAGTAAGTGCAGCTGAAGGATCATATGGAGTTTTAGTTACTTTGCAATTCTTATAACCAAATTTCTCAATTACACTTTCAGTATAATGAGATTGCGATATGGTTATGCCACTAGTTGAACGAGTCAACTTAAGGCCAAGAATCACACTAGCTACTCCCATATCCTTCATCTCAAACTTACTTTTCAAGAATTCCTTAGTAGTATTAATTATCCTCATATCTGTTCCAAACAACAGAATATCATCGACATACAGACATAAGACAATACTACTATCACCAATACTTTTGCTATAAACACACTTATCAAACTCATTAGTAACAAAGCCAAACGATGAGACAATTTTATCAAATTTCTCATGCCACTGCTTAGGGGCTTGTTTGAGTCCATACAAGGACTTAATAAGTTTACAAACCTTTTTCTCATTGCCAGAGGCCTCAAAACCTTCAGGTTGATCCATATAAATTCCTTCCTCTAGATCGCCATGCAAGAAAGCGGTCTTAACATCCATCTGATGGATAGGAAGATCATATACAGAGGCCAATGCGATAAGAATTCGGATTGTAGTCATTCTAGCAACTGGCGAATAGGTATCGAAATAGTCTATTCCCTCTATTTACTTGAATCCCTTAGCCACCAACCTAGCCTTAAACTTGTCAACGGTTCCATCCGGTTTCAGTTTCCTTTTGAAGACCCACTTACATCCTATTGTGCTACAACCAGGAGGGAGATCAACCAATTCCCATGTCCCATTAGAGACAATAGAATCCATCTCACTCTTAACAGCATCCTTCCACTGCTTGGCATCAGAAGTAGCCATAGCAGCTTTGAAGGTTAGAGGATCACCCTCGACATTGTAAGTGATGAAATCACTTCCAAAGTCCTTGGTGGTCCTTGCCCGTTTGCTCCTTCTTGGTTCAATCTCATCGTCAGAATGAGTTGCACTGGAATCAACCCCCACATTTGTCAGCTCCTCTACTTGAGCAGGAATGGAATTAGTGGTTGGGTTAGATTCCTTAGGAAGTCCGTCCTTCATAGGAAACACATCCTCAAAAAATGTTGCATCACGTAACTCAACTATAGAGTTCACATCTATGCCGTAAATTTCATTTTATAATAAGAAATCTCAATGCATAACTTGTTTCAGAATAACCTATAAAGATAGCATCAACAGTTTTAGGTCCAAGCTTTTTCCTTTTGTGTGCGGGTACAAGTACCTTTGCAAGGCACCCCACACTTTTAAGTGTTTCAGACTAGCCTGTCGACCTCTCCAAAGTTCAAACGGAATTTCCTTTCTATGTTTAGGAGGGACTCTATTCAGAATATGGCAAGCCGTATTCAAAGCCTCTCCCCACATATATTTGGGCAAACCCGTAACTTATGAGTAAACCGTTAATCATATCAAGCAAGTGGTTCTATTCTTACGTTCAACATCACCATTTGATTGAGGGGTGTAGGGAGGAGTCTCTTCATGTACTATTCCGTTTTCTTGGCAATAATACATGAAGGGGTTAGACTCATATTCACCTCCTCTATCAGACCTTAACCGTTTAAGTTTCTTGCCGGTTTGTGTTTCTGCTTCATTCTTAAATATAATGAATTTATCTAATGCTTCATCCTTAGAACTAAGCAAATACACATAACAGTATTTACTAGCATCATCAATAAAGGTGAGAAAGTATTTCTTTTTGTCTTTGGTCAACACGCCATTAAATTCACAAATATCAGTATGAACTAAATCTAGGATTTCAAAATTTCTCACAACCGACTTAAACGGACCTTTTGTAGATTTAGCTTCAACACATACATGACACTTAGAATTCTTATCAATAGCATGTTTAGGAATAATATCTAAATTCATCATTCTTTTCACAGAATCATAGTTAATATGTCCTAAACGACTATGCCAAACGTTTGAAGATTCAATGGAATAAGAAACATGATAATCAATAGAACTAAAATTATTATGCAAACAAACATCAGTTTCAACTCTAATTTTAAATAAACCATCCGAGGAATAACCTTTCCCCACAAAACTACCAGAATCCAAAATTATGACCTTATTACATTTAAATGAAATCTCAAATCCTTCCCTAACTAGACTAGAACCACTAATAATGTTGCGACGAATATCAGGAACGTGATACACTCGATGCAAGGTAAGAATGCGCCCATTAGGAAACTTCAGGTCCACGCGTCCAGTCCCAAGCACCTTTGCAGCACTAGAGTTCCCCATCGTCACCGATCTACCACGCTCAGCCGGTAAGACACAAATAACAATTTATCGCACAAACGTGCACATTTGCCCCAGTCAACTAGCCACTCGTTGGTTCATAGACAATAAAGATTTCAGGATAAGAGGTTACATACTTTGTAACATTGCAGTCGAGCGTCAACTCCGGGTGCGTCGAGTCGGGAT
This sequence comes from Adenophora triphylla var. japonica, assembly GCA_022495995.1. Taxonomy (NCBI): domain Eukaryota; kingdom Viridiplantae; phylum Streptophyta; class Magnoliopsida; order Asterales; family Campanulaceae; genus Adenophora; species Adenophora triphylla. The sequence goes on along the minus strand of JAFEMH010008047.1, from coordinate 20,081 downwards.
CATCAAAATCCTTCGGACCCAACACCATGTTGACAGCAGGATGATCATCAGCAGAGCCTTGTGGTCCTTTTCCTTTCTTGGACGGGCAGTCCCTAGAAAAGTGTCCACCTTCTCCACAATTCCAGCAGTTATGTTTTGCTTTTGGCTTTTTAAAGTTATTTTTCTTAACTTTAAGCTTATCATGGTTTTCTTTATCCTTAGAGTGAGTTTTCACACCTTTTCCTTTAAACTTGCTTTTACCAGTTACCATATTAGCAGCCTCCATAGGTACGCTAGGTTGGTTACCATTATGCACCTCCTGAATCGCAATTGCATTCATCAACTCATTGAGTGTCAAGCTTCCAGTACGATGCTTGAGGGTCATACCGAATTCCCCCCAAGATCGAGGAAACTTCTCAATAATAGCCATGACAAATAACTTATCAGGAAGTCCCATGTCAAAGATCCTCCGAGTGATTGCAAAATGATTTGGAGTTCGTGCACTCGTCAGAATCGACTTTCCCTCACTTATGTGATAATTCAGGAACTTTCCCACTTGGTACTTTTCCACACCGGAGTCATCGGTGCCGTACTTCGTGGAAAGCGATTCCCACAATGGACGCAAGGTGAGAGGAGCAGAGCAATAGACATCAAAGAGTGCATTCGACAAAGCCGACATAATGCATCCTCGAACAACATCATCCCGCTCCTTCCACGCTTTAACAAAGAGCCCACACTAACCGGATCATCGCCATTCGTAGCGGGACATTTGGATGACAAAGATACCGTACATGCCCTTAATTGACAAGCCTGCATCTTCATGCGTCGACCAACGCTTGAAGTTCTTGCCACCGAACTTCTCCGAAAGATCGGAGGTGTCAACTAGGGACTTAAAGGGAGAGCTAGAGGAACCACCAGACATGATCAAATAAAACTATTTTCTCTTAGACTGTTGGAAATTAAATTATAGCACCACAGATTAAACAGACAATTTAATCAACAGTAGGGGATTTATTGATCAAGTCAAGAACGTACCAATAAGCCAATAGCAAAACCGAAAGCAAGGAACAGGATCAGGAAAACAGATAGAAACAATAAAACAAAAGATTAGAAAACTTATCGTGATTTGATCGAGTCGCCTTAGGAAGACTGTCCTAAGACAAAATATTGCCCCCAATTGGTGCAACTCAGGTACAGGCAAATTTCTCCGAGGATAAAACGATCACGGATTACGTACCACAAAATAGTACACAGGTAGGTAATCACCGGCGGTCCTATCTCAGTCGCCTTGAATCTCACGAACGAATCTCTATGAACGGGAGTAATCGAAATAATGAAAGGAAGCAAGAGAATTGATTTTCTCTTCAATCTCTCATGTAATTTTCGGCTGTGAGGAAGAGAGTATTTATACATATGGTATACTAGGGTTTTTTAAGCCTTAAAAAGACCTAAAACTGATCCACCCGGCCCAGAAAACACCGTAAACGACGTCCGCAGCGCCGCCCGAGGCTTGCGCGACCGCGCTAACCTCCAGCAATATTTGGAGAACTCTCGGCCCTTAAGCGCGACCGCCCTAGGCCTAAGCGCGGCCGCTCTCCATGGCAGAAACTCCAACGTGTTTTTTCCCTTGGCCAAAAATCAGTTCAAGTCCAAGACACTTCAAGGTCATGGATCTATGAACTTCATACCACATATACAAAATATTCCAACAAAAACTTCATCAATCAGAATCGTCAATTAAACAAATACCCATCAAAATTCAGACAATAAAATAAACAAAGAACACCAAAAAGACACATACAAGACAGAAATTAAGACTAACCCAGAAATGAAGTGAAGACAAGCCGGCTTTGCTTGTACCTCGGCCCACACGAAGAGGGAGGAGGAGGAGGAGGGGGGGGCGGGGAATCGCGACTGCCATCGGATTTTCTGATTTCTGGGATGGATTGAAGAGAGAAAGTGACTGATTTGCAACTGCTTGGGAGTGGGAAAAGAGAAGAGAGAAGGGAGAGCGGCGGCGACATGGAAAGCAAGGGGGCGGCAAAAACCATGGGAAAAGAGAAACGGGAGCTGAGGAGGGAAAAGAGATCGTAGAGAAAGAGAAAGAGAAAAAGAAAAAGAGATAGAATGAAAAGCGGGGAATAGAGAGTAACGATGAAAGAGAGTAGAGAGAAAGAGAGAATGGGTTTTTTTTTTTTGGGAAGAAGGGTTTTTGGATTATCGATGAAAGGGAGGAGAGAGAATGAAGAAGAAGATTAGCGGCCGGAATACAAAAGGTTTTGCTTATCCAATAAGCTATGGTAAGGGATAGTTTTCAGAATGTTCCAAATTTGAGCGGGAAAACGGAAGTGCTTATTCACTTCAGCCATTATATAGTTATTGATTGATACCATGAAGACATATTTACCCCTATGAGGTGAAATGACCAAATTGTCAACTAAGGCACACATTGAAGGAAGGAAAATTATAATTCTATCCAACTATCTTGTTTTTATTAGAGCCGTCAAGTTGGGACGATCCCATCGGGATGTCCCGTAATAGATTTGGGACGGGATGGGACGGAGTATTTTAGTCCCGTCCCGTCCCGTTTCATCCCGTCCCGTCTCATCCCGTTCCCGTCGCGGGACAACATGGTGCACTCCCGCCTGTCCCGTTCCCGTCCCGCATATCTCAAGCCATATGATGATTTTTCAACAAACAAACATGATCTTCTTTACCTTGAATATCTAGTTGTATTGTTATACTAACAATACAACTACAGACTCTGAGATTAACGTTCTCAGATCCTCTAGAAGAGAAGAAGATAGCATTAAATCTCCATATAATTTTGACTTGGGCTTACAAACGAAATATTGAGACTTGAGGACTTTACTCATTATAGAGATTAACCATAATACAAGGTGTTCAATAACATCTCAGTGAAGGCACTAAAAGAAGAAGAACAAACCTTATAGGCAGATAAATTTTCCCAAGTGGATACATCACTTTGACTAGGCAAATTTTGCAACACAAACTTGCCAGCATTCCACAATTTGTTAGTGAAGACCTTGTTAGATATCAACCTTTCAATTGAAAGATTCAAATCCTACAACAAAGCAATTGAGAGAAATCGATATATTATACCAATGAGCATATAACATGATTTTATGTGCAATACAAGTATTGGCTGGTTGAAGCTCTACAAGTATTGGCTGGTTGAAGCTCTACAAACCTGACCAACATAATTGGCGCCTAGTCAACGCTTATCCCTCCTAGTCATCGGGTCTCGCATGGGTCTCGCGGGATCCCGCGTCCCGCAAATGGGACGGGATGGGACGAAGTATTTTAGTCCCGTCCCATTTTGTCCCGTCTCGTCCCGTTTTCGCCGTGGGACAACATAATTTCATCCCGTCCCGTCCCGTATTCCCGAATTGACAGCTCTAGTTTTTATTTAAGTATAGATTGTTGTTGTTGGTGGCGATGGTGGTCTGATGGTGGTGGTGGTCATTGACTTGGTGCGGAAGAGGATGGTGAAGAAATGATAAATTATTTTTCATTTTTATTTTAAAATAAGGGAATTTGCCCCATAAGTTCCTTTTGGAACAAATCAATTTCCACTAAGTTTCTCATTGTATTAAAATGCCTCATAAGTTCTCATGTTGTATTATGTATAATACAACATTTAGTTATGCAGTAGTTTAAAATCATAATACTGCATCCGCACCACCGCCTCCGCCACAGCACAGCTCTGCCGCCGCCGTCTGCTATCGCCGCATGCCGGATTCCGGTCAATTTTCGCCGGAATCCGATCAAATTTCGCCGGAATTCGACAATTTTGGTCGGAATCCGACCGCCGGTCCATGGGCTTCGGACTCCGGTCACCGGCGGCCGCCGGAATGTAGTATTATGGCCTTAATTGATGTTGTATTTTCGAAACATAATACATCATCATAATACAACTTCATAAAAAGAACTTATTGAGCATAGATTAAAAAAAAAAAGAATTTATGGGGCAATAACCCTTAAAACAACTCTTTATGACATATTTACAATTTTGCCATTAATGAAATACCATGAAGACATATTTACCCCTAGGAGGTGAAATGACCAAATTGTCAACTAAGGCTCTCATTGAAGGAAGGAAAATTACAATTCTATCAACCTATCTTAATTTTATATAAGTACTAGTAAAAATTCGTGTTCGAGGACACGTTTTTTTTTTTTTAATTTAAATTTCATTTTTTAAGGGCAAAATGAGAAAGGGACAACTTAGGCAAAATGGAAAATTTGACATTTGAATCTGTTCATTGTACTGTTCATGGCCTGAGGTGGATGGACCGGTCTTATTTATACTATAGATAGATATAGATTTCTTAATACAATTAAATTTAAAATAATGATTAAAATAATATTTAATGCCTTCATTTATAAACATTTATTATTCGGTATTAATTACGCATTTCTAAAAACGTTCATAATTTAATATATTTATTTTAATTGTTTTTTCATTTATTTCAAACAAAAAAATTCTAATTTTTTAATATATTAAGGTAATGATGTGTTTCTTATTTTATCATTACTTATTTAATCTTTATAACAAAAATTAGGAAAATATTTATTTATATATGATGAAGTATATATATTTACATGTTAGTATATTAAATATGTAAAATATTAACTATTTAAATGATGTCTAGAATTATTAAAGTTAAAGTTTAATTTATTAATTTTCTTTATGAATGGTATTTACTTTATTTAGTTTTAAATTCAATTATTTAAAAAAATTATCATTTTAATCTTTAAATTTAAAAGATTATTTTCTTTTGAAATTTAGTTATTTAATATCTGAAAAATAAATTAAATTTTGTTTATTCCCCCCCCCCCATTTCAAAAATCTTACATATAAACTCAAAATAGTTAAATCAATTTCCAAGTAACCAATATGTCGGTCGCGTGCTGCGTGTGCATGACACATGGTGGTTTAACGAAATTTCTGGCCATTTTAGTCAAAAATTCCCAAATTGACAAAATATTTTATTTGGGGTCCTATTTCAGCAAAAAAAAATAAAAAAAATCAGGGTCCATCCCGATAACGCCCCGTGTACTTCAGGCCATAAATTGTTATTTGCCCTATAAAATGTGAGATAGGAAAGAGAAAGTGGGGTAGGAAAGTGGGTAGGTGTGTAAGAGGTGTAAGTGTTGCGAGAGTATGACAAGTGAGTCTTATTATTAAAGAAATATTTAAAAAATTTTATTTTGGACGTGTGTCTTTTTAAATGGGACACCCAAAATAGAAATTTATATCTTTTCGAGTGGGACGAATGAAGTAATTATTTTGAGACGAAAGAAGTAAAAAATTAAAGCAATTCATAGACCTAACTATAAAGAAAAGTCCTTTGCAACAATGGCCATTACATAAAGAATGAGACTGTTGCTCAAAGAATTACTTGAAGTTCCGATAGTGATGAAGAATTCTGGGCTAAAACAGTTAGGGGTCGTTTGGTTCGGTGGAAAAAAAGTGAAGGAGTGGAATGGTCAATGGAATTGAATTCCTTAAGGAATTGGAATGGAAAAAAACTGGTCAAACCCCTCCGTTTGGTTGTCACGGAATGGAATGGAATTGTCATTCAATTCCTTGACAAATCATGTTTGTTTTGAAAATACAAATTATAGGAATGGAATGAAAGTATATAAAATGACCAATTTACCCTTTTTTAAAAAAATATTTTTTTTTGGGGGAGGGGGTGGGGTAGGTAGGGGGTATGCAAAATGAGTAAATTTTTTTTTTTTCGTGGGGGGTGGGGTGTTAGGCAGAAAAAAAAATTCGTGGGGGTGGGGGGTGGGGTGGGGGGGTGGGGGTGGGGGTGGGGCTGGATGGGGGGGTAGGCGAGATTTTTTTTCGTGGGGTGGGGGGGGGGTAGGGCGAGGCTGGATGGGGGGGGGTTAGGCAGAAAAAAAAAATTCGTGGGGATGGGGGGGTAGGGCTGGATGGGGGGGGGGTAGGCAGAAAAGAAAATTTTGTGGGGGTGGGGGGGGTGGGGTGGGAGGGGTAGGGCAGGGGTGGGGTGGGGGCTGGATTGGGGGGTGGGTAGGCAGGGGTAGGGGTGGTTTGAGTTGGGGGGTATTTTGGTCATAAAAAATTTTTTGCATTCCCTAAGGAATTTCTCACTCCTTCCATTTATGGAAGGAATGCCCAATTCCTTCACTTGGTGGAATTCATCATTCCAATGGAATGCTTTTTTTTTTTTTTAAACTTACACCAAACAGGGCAAAGGAATGGGGGGAATGGAATTGGGCATTCCATTCCCCCACTATATCACCAACCAAACACGCCCTTACAAGCACTGACATATGTTTATTGGTAAATTGGTTTTAATGGATTTGTTTTTAGGGTTAGTTAAAAGACATTTGCACCCTTCAATATTGTACATGTGAGTGATACATATTAAGTTCCATTAGATTTTAAATGATTCGTTAGACTTAGGACCTTAATTGGACAAAAATATTAGTTGTAATTTGTGAGATATTGTAGTACTAGTACATGCTAGTGATAGGGCTGAACAAAAAAATCGACGGACCGGACCGATAGAATCGAACCAGACCGATGAAAACCAGACCAATCCAATAGAATTGGTTTGGTTCTGGTCCCAAATTTATATGGAACCGATTATTTGGGTTGGTCCTGATTTTTAAAAAAATATATATGATCCTGGCCCGAACCCGGACCGGATCGATTATGTATATATTATATATGATATATATATATATATATATATATATATATATATATATATATATATATATATATATATATATATATATATATATATATATATATATTTATTTATTTATTCATAATTTCAAATTCCTAATTTCCAAAAAAAATAAAATAATTTTGCTGTGACCTTATCCATTCAGCGACATTACAAGTTTACAAAAACCCTAACCCTATCATATCTCTTTCATTTCCACATTTTGGTTTTCTATCCCCCTCTCTCTCTCTCTATATATATATATATATATATATATATATGCTTTTCCCCTTTCTTGTCTTTCTTTCATCTCAATTCTCAACCCTAGAAATTAAATTGATTTTTCATGGCGGCGCCCTGATTTCGACTCAGCTGTCCAACCACGACACCACCATCGATCTCTACCGACGGCGCAGCTGTAAATGAAGTAATTAATCTACGACACAGATCTGTTTTTTCGTGCGAGATTGCAGAACATCATTACTCTGTTATTTTGCCTCTCAAATCTCCAATAAAAGGTAATGATTTAATGAGATTTTGATGTTATTTTCTCAGCCTCTACCTCCAATCTACTCGTATTTTCAAATTTCTTACAATTTTGCATCTGAATTTAGTTATTAGGGTCTGAATCATGTTTATTTTTTTTCTCTTTTGTTCATCTATTTCAGTTAATTTGTTGTATGTCTGAATATTTTTATTTGAACTTTGTTTATGTAATCGTCTTATATTTTGGTTTCATGAAAAAATAGTTGTTGCATGTTTTATCTTTAGAAAAAATATATAGTAGCGTAACTTGTGGAATCGATAGAACCAGACATGGACCGAACCATTGGAATCAGACCAATGTGATCGGTCCTGTAATGTAATGGTCTGGTCCTGGTCCTGAATTTAAGCAGAACCGAACAATTGGTCCGGTCCTGTTTTTTTTTTTTAAATTTTGATAAAATTCGGACCAATCCGGACCGTGAACACCCCTAGTACATGCCCGTGTCCAAGGACACGGGATTTTTTATTTTATTTTTAATTTTTAATTTTTAATTTTTTTTTAATTTTAATTTTTTAAGGGCAAAATGGGAAAGGGACAAGTGTATGAGGGCAAAATGGGAAATTCGCCTCTTGAAACTGTTCAAAGAACTGTTCATAAGGGAGGCCTCATTTATACTATAGACTAGAATAAGCCCGTGTCCGAGAACACTTTTTTTTTTCCTTTAATTTAATTTTTTTTAAGGACAAAATGGGAAATTGACAAATATATGAGGGTAAAATAGGAATTTCGACCCTAAATGGGATTTGAGAGATAGTTCCGAAAAAACCCCCCCGCCAAACTATCAAAAATGGGAGCGGCTTGGTTACAGTAGCTTGCTCTTTTGATTCTGCCAACAAAAACCATTTCGATTCTGTGACATGGCCGACCATTCCTCTTCTGACATTGACATGGTCGATTTTTGACGCCGCAGATGCCTCTTCTCCCGGCGGCTCTGGTGTTCCGCGTACCGCCTATTTGAGTCGTAGGATGGCAGCGCTTCCTCAGCCCTCTAATAAACTCGTCATCAAGCCTTTCAAAGGTGAAAATTTACTGGCTTAACTGCACTTCCCCCATTTGCTTTCACTTTTTGCAGTTCATTATCTGGGAATTTGATGTCTACATTGTAGCAGAATTTGTTTTGCTAGTTCAAGATTTGATCGTGTTTAGTGAATTTTACTTCATTTAATGATTAGGGTTTTGGAATTAGGATGATTGATTTTCTTCTAATGGGATCCGTTACATATGCTACATATATGTTTAAGTATGATCAGCGTTTAGGGAATTTAGCCGAATTCGTTTTGTTTCCACCAGTAATTATATTATAATATCAAGATGTGATGTGGTAGCTCCTTTGTCTTAACCCATGCTCATGGTGCTTCAAGTAGCCTTGTATAAGTGGCCTTCCTGGCTACATGTCAAGTACTCCCTCCTCCCCAAATTGAATGCCACTTTTTACTCTTGATCAAGAGTAAAAAGTGACATTCATTTTGGGACCTAGGTAGTAATAAATCTACCATAGCAGCCTGAAAAATTGAATGGTCTTGAAATATCTCACCTGCTTAATATCATTTGACAAAGTTAGCTGACTTGCCATCCTAACTTCGTTCAAAGCTGAAGGCCTGCCTCTTCATCAATTGTTATTCATCATAAAAATTTATTCTGGTCCGTAGTGTACGCCTCTCTCAAGACAGTGGCCTAGTTTTTGGCTGTGATGGACTTGTGATTTTGTAGCTCCATCTACTCTGAGAGTACAACAGTTTCAGGAAATTATTTCCTAGGAAAATCTCCAAGGCCCCATTGTATAGCTGATTATTTTTCTTAATCGTGCAAATTTTGTTGCGGCTCCTCATTCTGATGTCAGAAGATGAAATAGTTACACTTTATTTCGCCTGAGGAGAAATATTCTTAGATTATATGCTGAAAACCTTAAAATGTTCTTTCTTTCACTTTTCACGGAATGTGATGATTTTTTTAAAGTATGTTACTTTATGTTTGAAGCTTAACCAACATTACCATCAAATTTTGAGGAGAACACATGGGCAATTCTGAAACCAGCTATTAGTTCCATTTTCCGTAATCAGCCTCTTACCGGTGAACTGGAGATTCTCTATCAGGTGCATTCCATGCTGTCGTTTTTCATCCCATTTGAAATATACCCTTTAGTCTCTACCTTTTTTTGTAAGTCAAAATATACTTGGTTCTTTTGTTAACCAACTTTTATCTTCTTTTAGGCTGTAACCGATCTTTGTGTGCACAAGATGTCTGGAAGTCTTTACCAACAGATTAAAAGGGAGTGTGAAGCACACATATCTACTGCATTACGATCTTTATCAGACCAGATCCAGATCAAATCCATGACTTTTCTATCAGCTGTTGAGAACAGTTGGAAGGACTTCAGTGAACAAATGCAAATGATTTGTAGCATAGCCTCCCATCTTGATCGTACATATGTAAAACAAGATCCAAATATGCTTTCACTGTGGGACATGGGATTGCAGATTTTCCGGAATTGTCTATCTAGAGAAGTCGTGAACAAAACAATACATGGCCTTCTCCAAATGATAAAAAAGGAAAGGTATAAAGCTTATTCAGATTGACTCTTTCAATTCACTTTTTATTCGGTTCTAGCAAATTATTGTGATATTCATGTAGCTTTCATGCAGTTAAGAATGAACTGTGAACCCTGCCGAACAAGCAATGTCGTATAAGGGAAATTTACACATGGAGGGAAGTGATCTTGGTTTAGAAAATTATTGACATGATGTTATTTGTAGTTTTGTAAATTCATGGATTGATGCAGACTAGATAAATGTTTTAATTTCCGCTTCTTAGAAGCGGAATATTTCCTAAATCCTAAGCGAGCTAAATAACTATAGAGTAACTAAAAGAGAAAAACTTGTATACTTTGATGAGGATCCAGTGTCTTAACATGTCTGCTTACTTGCGTCAAATGTGGTAAGTATAAGGTTTAACTGTACAAGTTGGCTCGGGTGTGATTGTGATCAGTGTTACATGTGTAATGCAGATGTGCAATAGCTCCCGGTTACAAAATGCAATATCATAAGTTCCTTCAGAATGCTATTACAATTGCCTCTTAACCTTTTTGTTTGTATTTATTTATATTTATATATATTGATAAATTATTCTTTGCTTCTATATTATTTTCATCTCTGATATAATCTCTCTCTTTTTAATCTTCTCTTAATTGAATTTGCTAATTCATTGTGGAATTACCAGTGGAAAGGTACTATATGGTAACATATTTTTTCTTATGGCATCTTGGCGAACTATTTTCTTGTGTATTCATGTCGAACATTGATAACCTACCGTTAGCTTAATTTTTTCGTATGGCATCAGTTTTGGGAGCGTTTCGAGGATTATCTATGACTGAATTGTGCAAAGATTGGAGAGCTGCTTTACATTAGCTTGTTTATATAGTTTTGTTAGGCTATTTTACTTTCTTTTATCTTGTTGTAAGATGAGTAGATGACATATTGTTCTCTGCTCTTTTATCTTTCTATTATAATAAAATCTCTTCTTTTATCAAAACAAAGAAAAATAAACCCCGTAAGAATCTGGACTCATAAAACATGAATCCTATTTAAAAAGGAAACCTTTCCCAACAATTTCCTAAAATTACCAAACTACCACTGCTGCATAAAATACTAACATACCTACAATTACTGAAAATATAAATTCAGACTACTAGAATCATACCTTGCCCTCTCAAGATTTTCAATAAAGCATGCCTTACCCGCAAGAACTAAGTAGCATTGTCTATGCCGTTATATTTTATTTTCTTCTCAGACATGCGTTGATTCAAAGCGGGATTGTGAGGTTTCTGCAAATTTTTTTGGTGCATGTGGATGGAGAGAAATAAGAGGATTTTCAAGATCAATATATACAGAGGCATCCTTTTTTTGTTGGGGGGGAGTGGTCTCTTTAGTATCTTTATGGGCTTATGCCTAGAAATTTCGCTCGAGATCCGGGCAGAGGGATTTGGTTCGCTTCCTTTGTTTCATTTAGGCTTCTTGTATCTTTTTGTTGTGTTTGTAGGTTGAACTGTTTGCCCATAAAGATACTAAAGAGACCACTCCCCCCAAACAAAAAAAGGATGCCTGTATATATTTGATCTTGAAAATCCTCTTATTTCTCTCCATCCACATGCACCAAAAAAAATCTGCAGAAACCTCACAATTCCACCAAATCAACACATAACGCAGAAGAAAATAAAATATAACAGCATGACAAACTACTTAGTTTCAGACAGTAGGCATGCTATTCAAAATCTTCGGTAGGTCAAGTTATGATTCTAAGAGTCCGAATTTATATTTTCAAGAATTAGTGCATGTTAGTATTTTTTGCATGCAAGTGGTAGTTTGGGTAATTTTAGGAAATTGTTTGAGAAAGGTTTCCTTTTAAATAGGATTCATGTTTTATGAGTCCGCATTCTTACTGGGTTTATTTTTCTTTGCTTTGATAAAAGAAGAGATTTTATTATAATAGAAAGATAAAAGAGCAGAACAATATGTCATCTACTCATCTTACAACAAGATAAAAGAAAGTAAAATAGCCTAACAAAACTATATAAACAAGCTTTTCAATGTGAAGCGGCTCTCTCGATCTCGCACAATTCACCATGTATAATCCTCGAAACGCTCCCAAAACCGATGCCATACGAAAAATTAAGCTAACGGTAGGTTATCAATGCTCGACATGAATACACAAGAAAATAGTTCGCCAAGATGCCATAAGAAAAAATATGTTACCACATAGTACCTTTCCACCGGTAATTCCACAATGAATTAGCAAATTCACTCAAGAAGATTAAAAAGTGAGAGAGAGAGAGATTATATCGTAGATGAAAATAATATAGAGACAAAACATGTTAAAACACCGGGTCCTCATCAACGTATACAAGTTTTTCTCCTTTAGTTACTCTATAGTTATTTAGCGCGCTTAGGATTTAGGAAATATTCCGCTTCTAAGAAACGGAAATTAAAACATTTATCTAGTCTCGCATCAATCCAGCGTAGTTCTACAAAACCACAAATAACGTCACGTGTCAATAATTTCTAAACCGAATCAGCTTCCCTCCATGTGTAGAATTTCCTTATACGACATCGTTTGTTCTACAGGTCTCGCGCTCATTCTTAACCTGCATTTAAAGCTACATTAATACCACGATAAATTTGCTAGAACCGAATAAAAGTGAATTGAAAGAGTCAATCAATAAGCTTTATACCTTTCCTTTTTTATCATTCGAGAAGGCCATGCATCGCTTTTGTTCACGACTTCTACTGTATAGACAATTCCGGAAAATCCCAATCCCATTGTCCCACAATGAAAGCATATTTGAGATCTGCTTTTTCATATATGCACGATCAAGATGGAGGCTATGCTTACAAATCATTTGCGATTTCGTTTCATCAAGTCCTTCCAACAGCTTCTCAACGCTGATAGAAAAGTCGCGGGTTCGTCTGGATTGATCCGTCCGACAAAGATCGTAATGCAGTAGATATGTGTGCTTCACACTCCCTTTTAATCTGTTGGTATAGACTTCCAGACATCTTGTGCACACAAAAATCGGTTACAGCCTAAAAGAAGATAAAAGTTGGTTAACAAAATAATAGAAAAGAAAAGAAAAAGAGAGAAAGAACCCTTCAATTTGCAATGACTCAAGGGGGTTGATTATTTCGGTGGTTCAGTTTCTGTTGTTACATGGAGAATAACAAGTCAGTGGAGGTGGAGTGTCTGAATCTAGAGTACAGTTGAGTAGGAGGAACACTTTTTTACATTATACCATTCCCAGGAGAGTGTCATTCTATGAGGATTTATGAGTTCCACTTTGGCATATGGTTGGTCTTCAACCCTAAACTTTTGAGCAATGACTCAAGTGTTGGGATTGGAGTCCTAAACTATGAGGAAGAAAAGGAGTCTAAGTCGGAGGAGTTGGTGAGATCAAGAAGGAGTTCAAAACGAAGAAGGTTTTCTGGGCGGGGAGGCAGGCGGGCGCTCACCCAAGGCCCGGTCCGCCTACTGGCCGATTTTGTTTCCTATTTTGATACGATCTCTTCTTAATTTGATTTAGTGGCTTCCTCAGATGTGATATATAAAACATAGTTACAACACAGAACACTTTCTGGTAGCAAAGATATTGGGAAGGTCTAATAAAATATCAAGCTGACAATTGCCGCCGGACGTAGTTCATGTGTTGAACGAACCGGGTAAACAATCCTTGTGTTCTTGTGTGTGTGTTTCTTCCAGTATTGTGCTTGTGGGTTTATTGTTCTTTGTCTAGATTGCAACGGGGTACCATTAAATTCCCAACAACTGGTATAAGAGCCTGGTTAAGAGGATTCAAAGTTTCATTAGTTGATTAATTTTGAATCACGTTCTTGGGGACTTTGTGAAGAAATCAGATGAAGAACTCAATCGAGAAATTCAACGGTGTGAATTTCACGTTCTGGAGGATAAGGGTTGAAGATTACCTTTATTGTAAGGATCTTCATAAACCCTTAAAGGAGAAACCCGAAGACATGTCACAAGGGGATTGGGAGACGTTAGATCGGAAGGCGTTAGGAGCGGTGAGGAGCGCTCTAACCGACGACGTTGCACGGAACGCTATGGAGGCCAAGACAACGGTGGGGTTGCTACAAAGTCGATGGCATGTATGAGAAGCCGTCTAATATCAATAAGGTGCATTTGATAAAGAGGTTTGCGAATGCGAAGATGTCAGAGGGGCAGACAGCAGCAAGTCATATCGGCAGTTTCAAAGGTATGGTGGACCAATTGAACAGTGTTGATATTACTTTCTCCGATGAAGTGCTAGCATGTTTTCTACTAAAATCGTTGCCTGATAGTTGGGAGGTAAGCTGTCGCGACGATTAGTATGTCGAAAACACCATTGGTGTATACGGAGGTTAGAGATCTCATCCTTCAGAGGAGTTGAGAAGGAAAGAGAAAAGGGGAGAATCTTACGTAGATGAGGCAGCACTTAGGGTGGAGAGAAATAGGGAAGGGGAGGACCGAAAAAGGGAAAAAACGGTCAAGTGCTGCGGTGTGGCGAACTGGGTCATATCGGTTATGGCTGTCAGGATAAAGATGGTAGGTGCACACGTGGTGGATGATGGGGATGTATTAATCCTGGGAGAGGAGCGATCGGGTGAAGATTGGGTGTTGATTCTGGAGCTTCTTCTCATGCTAGTGGGATGCATAATCGATGGAGCGGTATAAAGCTGGAGATTTTGGGGTTATCTATCTTGGTGATTTATCAACTATTAGAAGATCAAAGGTAAGGGGATGTGATGATGAAGACACCTAACGGGGCTGTTTTACAACTACACAATGTGATGTATGTTCGGATTTGAGGAGAAGAGTGATTTCTGTGGGACAACTTGACAGTGAAGGGTATGGTGTGACCTTCATTGGTGGGTCTTGGGAAGTCACAAAAGGGGCTAAGGTGATAGCTCATGGGGTTAAGGAGAAGATGTTGTACTCTACCTACAATGTCGATATTCGTTGGAGTGGGAGCAAATTTAGGCAAAGAACCCTATTGGTGTAGAAGGAGAGACATCAAGAAACGGTATGTTAGGGGGAGAAGGACACAAAGTTGATCAACGCGGTGTGGAAGTCCAGGTGCCCTAACGAGAGCGTATTCGAGACCAAAGAAGATGATGCAAGAAACACGGTACGTCCAAGTTTCAAGGGAAGCATTGCGAGGAAGGTGGGTCTGGAGGGAGAAGGCGAAGTTAGACTTGCGGGGAGAAATCAAGGTAGAAGCTGATTTGGGGAGGCAAGAACTATCTAACACGGAGGGGTTGAAACGTCACTTGGTTTCAACTCGCCTTAGTACTTGAGCGGGAGGCTCGGTAGTGTCAATTGCCAATATGGGGAAATGTGTTCGAAGGTCATTACTCCGTGACAGAGTTGATGGGTGTTTCTATGCTTATTAGTTTAGTCTCTAGGTGGAAAATTGTTGGGATTGGAGTCCTAAACTATGAGGAAGAAAAGGAGTCTAAGTCGGAGGAGTTGGTGAGATCAAGAAGGAAAACGGAGAAGGTTTTCTCAAGGCGGGGAGGCAAAGGCGGGGCGCTCACCAAAGGCCCATGGTCCGCCTACTGGCTGATTTGTTTCCTATTTTGATACGATCTCTTCTTAATTTGATTTAGGGCTTCCTTGTACTGATATATAAACATAGTTACAACCTAGAACACTTTGGTAGCAGCATATTAGAAGGTGTCTAATAAAATATTGGCTTGGCAATTGCCCCCGGACGTAGTTCATGTGTTGAACGAACCGGGTAAACAATTTTTGTGTTCTTGTGTGTGTGTTTCTTCCAAAGATTGTGCTTGTGGGTTTATTGTTCTTTGTCTAGATTGCAACGGGTACCACTAAATTCCCAACATCAAGGGGGTTGATTATTTCGGTGGTTCAGTTTCTGTTGTTACTGGTTCAGAAGTTAGTTAAATAGTTTATGTATCTACGAGTTGACTCAATTTGATGCACTTTCAGACTACCAACTCCTTTCCCTCCTCGGCTAAGGAAATGTTAGCAGGAAAATATCTAATGCCATTCCTCGTCCCGTTTATCTTTCCAGATCAGGTAAAGCAGCTGATATGACGCAGCTTAAATATCTTGTGAAGATGTTCACTGATTTGGGCATTTACTTGGAAAGCTTTCAAGAACCATTTCTTGAGGGTACATCTGAATTTTATGCTGCTGAGGGCTTAAAATACGTGGAACAGAAAGATGTTCCAGATTACTTGAAGCATGTTGAGGTTTGATTTGTTTATGCTTTCTTCTTTTTCAGTTGTAGAACTTACTGTATTTATGTTTGCTGTTGATATACCTGTCTTTCCCTTTCCATTTCTATCGCCTAGATGAGCTAGTTCTCTCAATAAAAATATTCATGTACCATGTAATATGAAACTATATTCCACCTAAGGGTTATTCTGAATTTGATGGAACATATGCTTCCAGGAAAGGTTGTGCCAAGAACGTGATAGATGTGTACGCTACCTAGATGCTCGTACAAGGAAGCCACTACTAGCGAGGGCACGAAAGCAACTCCTTGAATGCCATATTACAGCAATACTTGATAAGGTGTGGCATATTTTTGGTTCCTTTTCTTTGTTCTTCCATTCTATTTTGCAGTATTTTGTGTACAATTTTCTTTTCAAATATGGATTCAGGGTTTCGTGGTGTTAATGGAGGAGAAGCGGATTGAGGATCTTGAAAGAATGTATGTACTCTTTTCTAGAGTGAATGCTCTTGAATCATTGCAGAAGGCACTTGGCTCGTACATCTACCAAAAAGGCCAGGGCATTGTCATGGATGAAGAGAAGGACAAGGATATGGTATTATGCCTCCTAGATTTGAAGGCATCAGTTGATACAATATTGGAAAATAGCTTTTCTAAGAATACATCATTTCAAAACACAATCAAGAATGCTTTTGGGCATCTCATTAACGTTCCTAAGGCATGGTCATAACTTCAGTGATCTTCATTTCCTTTTCATTTTTTCTACCTCATCGATGATTCCATATGGCAATTCATATGTTAGCCAACCCCAAACATTTTGGGATTAAAGTTTTGTTGTTGAATATGATGGAATTGGCTCACTAAACTGTCACAGCTTCTTTTGGTATGAAGTTTGGTATGAAGTTGCAGTCGGTCATAGTAATTTTGATACAATTTTCATTATGGGTATCCGACAACAACCTCTTTGTGCTTATAACACATTATGGGTAAGGCTGCGTCATCCGACCCTCCTTTACCTCACCATGGGTGGGAGCCTTTGCGGCACTGGGATAATGTTGTTGTTGCATTTGATTATCTAGTGTGATCGTTGAAGAATTGAAGTTTTCATAGACACCCTGAACTAATCAAAATTATTAAAAAGTTAATGGACGTTAGAACTAACCTGCTTACCTATTTACCCTTGATCTATTAACATCTAAATACACACTTCTCTTTTCCCCCCACAGTCACTTCCGACCACCTGTCACCACCACCAATCACCCACAAAATCAAAATCACAAATAGAAACCCAATTTCGATCTCAAATCTTCAAATTGCAGACCTGAATTAAAAAAATTAGGGAAATTCGTAGGTAGGTTTGGGTGATTTGTGGACCTAGAAGATGACGGTTGTGAGAAGGTATCGAGAAAAATGCTGCATCGATGTTGTGTGTGGGTAAGGAGACGAAGCAGAGGGGGTGGCGGTGGAATGAGAGACGAGGGGTTGGGGGGGGTGACAATGTTGGATGGGTGCGACGACTTCAGATCTTCTATTTTTCTCTATTGATGTTAGCTTGAATATGAACGGGGAAGGAGATGGATGGAGAATGGGAATGGTGGGTTTGATAAATCCGAAGGAGGGATTGGGGGTAGGGGGTTATTTATGAAAGATGCAGAGGGAGGAACGTTGGGGTTAAATTATCATAAATTTAGGAGTTTTTGTTTATTGAAGCATTTTTTTAGATGACTTTTTTTTTTTTTTTGTAAGGAAGTTGATTGATTTTTATTCATTTTTTATTGTCATATTTAATTATAAATAAATAAAATACTAAATCTCTTATTCCTATTAAAACAGTTATATACTCCCTCCGTCCAAGTAGTTACTTCACAGTTACTGTACTCACGTAAATTAAGGAGTGAGTATTATATTGAAAGTGTTGTGAGTGTGAAATTAAAATAGGAGAGAGAATGAGTGGAGGGAATAGTAAATTATAATGGTGTTGCGAGTATTAAAATAATGTAGGAGAGAGAATGAGTGGAGGGAATAGTAAAGATTCCTTTCCATTTTGGGAAAGAAACAAAGTGTGAAGTATGTAATTGGATGCCCAAAATAGAAAGTGTGAAGTATGTAACTGGACGGAGGGAGTATATTTAGATGTATATACTCCCTCCGTCCCAGACCAAGGGTCCTCGGGGAGAATTTCACGCTTCTTAAGATTTTTTTTTTAAAGTGGGTAGAAAATTTTAGGAGAGAGAATATAAAAGTTAAATATGTGGTAGGGAATAAGAGAGAGAATGTAAAAGTTAAATGTGTGGTAGGGAATAGGAGAGAGAATGTAAAAGTTAAAAATATTTAATAGGAGAGAGAATGAGTGAGAGGAATAGTAATGGTTTTTTTGTAAATAAATGAAGATGATAAGGGTATAAATATATGAAAAACTTTCCATTTAAGAAAAGAGACTCTTGGTCTGGGACTGACCAAAAGGAAAAGTAGGACTCTTGATCTGGGACGGAGGGAGTATATCTTAAAAATTAAACATGTGCATGTGTAAACAAAGATAAATCACAAAATCTAGGGAGAAACGCGTTTCTCCATAAGTTATGGAGAAACGGGTCCCACATGTCACGCATGACAATGAGCTAGATAGCCGTAAACCTATGAAAGTGATATCCGAAACCTTCAAATGAATATCCAGAAACCTTCAAAATGTTTCTGGATATACATTTGAAGGTTTCAATATCCGAAACCTTCAATAGCAATTTACGGATATGCCCTAACACATTTCGGATAGCACCTAACTTTTACGGATATGCACCTCACAGCTTTACGGATATACATTTCACATCCTTCTGGCTATCAAATACAAAGCTTCTGGATATCAATCGCAAGCTTCGACTATCAAATGCAAAGCTTCTCGGATATCCGAAGCTTTTGGTCTTGGCCTTGGGTTTTTTTTGCTATCAAATGTAAAGCTTCTGGCTATGAAAAACACGTTTCTCCATAGTTATGGAGAAACACATTTCTCAGCAGACGCACTCTAAATATGTTATTTTAGTACTCAGTTAAGCGAGTTATAAATTTGTTTGGTTATGAGGACATTTTGAAAGTTTCATAGCAATATTTGGTAAGTTACTAATGTTCTTTAATATTCATTAACTTTTTTAATCATTTTGATTAATTTTATTAATTAATTAAGAGATGGTCTTACGAAAAATGCATTTTTTTCTAAGCTTAGAAAAATCGTGTTTTACACTGGCAATTCATAACATTAACGCTGACACTTTTTTACACTGACACTTTGTTAAACTGACACTGATACTTTTTTACAATGACAATTAATATACATGCATTGACACTTTTTTACATTGACATTTTGTTACACTTCAACACCGGCACTTTCTACCACTTAACATCGACACTTTTTACATCAAGTACCCTACTATACATACACCGAGCATTTTTTTTTACACCGACACTTTGGTAAACCGACACCGACACTTCTTGTTATACATGCACCGACACTTGTTTTACTATGCACCGACACTTTGTTTTCTAACACTCGGCACTTTCTTACACATGCACCGACAATTTTTTACACTCGGCACTTTGTTACACATGCACCGACAGCTGCTACACCGACACTTTTATTAAACTCGACACGAAAATAAAACACGTTTTTCCTAAGTGCAAAAAAAAAAAAAAACGCGTTTTTCCGAGATTTAGCATTAATTAATACTGCCTCCGCTCCCAAAATGTTTGTCCCATTTGACTTTTTGTTGAACTTCTTGACCACAAATTTATGAAAGATTAATCATGTTCATGAAATTCTAAAAGTTGTTTGCTATGATAATATTATTAATGGTGAATTAATAGGAATTTTTAGTAATTTCATGAACATAATTAAATTATCATATATTTCAAAGCAAGCTTCTCAACAAAAAGCTCAAACGGGACAAACATTTTGAAACGCGAGGGAGTAGTATACAAGTTCCGTATGTTATTTCGATAATACTCCCTCCGTCCCAATAAGTAGTTTCCCATTTGTCATTTCCTTTGGGTTCCCATTAATAGCTTTCACTTTCTCTTTTTTGCAAAGAAATCT
>JAFEMH010008046.1:0-66142 GCA_022495995.1 Adenophora triphylla var. japonica | reverse complement strand
TGGCGACTCGTTTTTTTTCCGGTTTTATTTGGTTTTTCAAAGAAACGCACAAAAGCCGAATTTTTTCCCATAGTCGTCACAATTACCCTCCTCTGATCACGCTCAAGGTATGACTCCGCTTTTGCTTGAGCAAAGGATCTTCTTCATCTACCCACTTCCATTGGCACCATCCCAATATTGTCTTTTGGAAGCCGCCCGGTCCTTAACGCGGCTTCCCTCTCGCTGCAAAGCAGCACAAAGCGCATTAGCCTTCCCGTGGTCGGCTTCCTCGCTTTCTTCTTATCGAAACCCACAACAATTAAGACCATATTCGCTTCTCTTAGTTCGGGAGTTAAGAAACTACACGACATCAAAGAAATCCAGAGTGTTAGCTCGGCAATTCCAAAACGAGTTCTACGAGGTAAACCATTGAGCGAGGTAATTGATACAACTCAAAAAGCCTTGAGCTTCTATGTACGAATTGGGGAATAACTACATACATACGAGCGGAAAGCAATTTGATAAAGAGTTGCAATTCGAAATAGTTCTAGCAGTACGCAGCTAACTGTAAGTTACACATACGAGCGCAGGCCAACCTGACGATCTAAGAGTTGCATGGCCATATTCAAGATAACAATAGATCTGAGTAAAGGGTCAAGCGTAATGGGAAGATCTTACCACCGGCATGCTCCCCGCGTTATCCTTGCGCAGTTTTACGTCTTCTTGCAACGCCGGCACAAATTTCCAAACCTCCCTGCAGAGAATGAAGTAACCCGGTCGGGATATGATTTGGAACTCTCTGCAACACGGGTGGACGTGAATGGGCTCTGGCCACTCCATCTCCGTACGATCATCCCGGCTGGACGAAGTTATACCCAGTGGTGAGCGAGACTCTCCTTGAAGGCTAATGGATGCTTCCTGCGACTAAGCGACACAAAGCCCTTTATACAAGTTTAGCAGATGCCAGGGTGCGGCTCCCAATAGTTCCCCTCATCTATGAAGCCTCAAGTTTCATCATTGTGGCAATGGGAATTCCCATCCTAATCTACTCTCTACCACAACAACATGCGAGTTCCACCACTATGCTTACTTGGGAGGTTGGTGAAGAGCTTGGGAGATTTAGGTTTGAGAGAGTGTGCCGATGCTCGGGTCCTCTCCACTATACCTCTTCTTGCATCTTGAAAAATTCTTTGAACACTCTCATACAAGGTTCATACCCTAAGAATTCCGCACACCATAGCCTTAAAGCACACAAGGACCACTACAAGCTATTGGCTCCGAGTCAAGGGGAAGAGCATTGGCACATTCTAAACTCTCGTTTATGAAGGGATCAAGAGGCAACCTCGAGGCCAGCTACAAATTGACCATAGAAGAAGGCTACCCTACGTGGCATCCCTAGTAAATGACTTTGACCTAAACAACTTCATAAACTCCCTCTCGAGTATAAAATGGTCACCCTATAATCTTTCCTCTTACTTACACCTCACCAATGTAAATCCCAAATCATGCTTATACCTAGAGGCGGGTTCTTAACTTTCCGCGTAATGGCCCTTGGCCAGAACATAACCCCTCTCATTCTTTCTGGCGTGGTCGTAGAGTATCGTCAAATGCATCAACGATTCCGGGGTCGAGGAGGGAAGTAGATGCTTTGTGCAGCCTCGCGCCTTGAGTTTGCCATATCTCGTACAAGAAGAAGGAGAAACTTGGGGGGAGTCAGGAGCCTATGAGATAATTTCGATCGGGCACCTATTTAAGGGGCGACACTAGAGCTCCACGGAAAGCACATCCTATTCCTAAGGAAGGAGGGGTTTGAGGACATCCCACTAACATAGAACAAAAGTAACCATAATGGTCGAGCGAGCTTCATGCAGAATAGATGGAAAGTGACGACATTTGAATCATCGAGCTACCAGTGTTTTCAAGCGTCCCCTACAATGGAAGCGGAGTGAAACCTATTCTCACTAAAATTTAATTCCCACTTGGATTTAAAATGGAGGCACATTCATCCAAAGACGAGTTCTTCTCCACTCACTTGTAGTTCCACATTCTTGTAAACCCTACGGTTAACGATCAGCATTACTCCGTACCAAGCTCCCGGCTCGCTACTAAAGGTTCTAGCCATGGCGTAAATCAAAGATTAGAAGCGAGAAATTAAAGCTGCTAAAGGAAGAATGGGAGAGGAGAAATACCTTTGTAAATGTCGGAATAGGAAGGCACATTGTGCGAAGATGGAAGCCCAATTTAACTCAACCGCTTGCTTCGCTATTTTCGCCGGAGATTCTCAAGAGCTTTCTAAAGCGGTAAAGTTCTACAAACGAAGGAGGATTTTGCTATTTATATTTTCCTAAAATTGGAAAGGAAAAGGAAAATCGAAATTAATTTTCCAAAATTAAAAACCGAAGCGGTTTCCGAGAAGGAGTTCCCAAGAGTCGAGAATTGCAAGTCATTTACTAAAATTCCAGCGCTTCCTTCATCTCCTTCCAACCAGTTCATCGCCAACGATCGGGATGTTGCCACATCATCATGGTCGACCAACTTCAAAGACTAGCATCGACCCTGCGAGTAAAGCAATTTTCATCAAAGAAATCTTCTTAACTTCCAAGTCGACGAAGTCAACTCGAAAGTTGGGGGCCAGGCCCGAACATACCAAAATGTCGAGTTGGGCCAAACAGAGTAAAGCCCAATCACTGACGGCTGGACTTCCACATTATCAATAAGGGCGGCCCAATCAAAACAGGGCCCAAAGCCCATCTCAGGGATCCGTCGACTAAGCCCATGGTCCGGCTCACCAGGCCCCGACTTAACTTAGTCCGACCTCAGAATCCATATTATAACTCGGGTACGAACCATGCTCTACCCGACAGTCAGGTCGACCATTCCTCGAATGGCGACCTCGACCTAAATTAACAAGTGACGACTTGATACTTGAAGGCGTATTTGGTTGAACAATTCTCATAACCACATCCCTACAAATCAGGGGCCGTTATAGACACGTTCCCACAATCAAGTAACTGCCGCTATAATCTCGGAGCATATGTCGCCTCCCAAAATTACACCACTCTTGTCCTATAAATACTTCATCACTACCAAACGGTGAAAGGTAAACCGCCATTTTGTATTCTCGAGTTCATTATTCAATACATTTTGAGCTTTATACAATTTGTTATCTTACTCACGCCCGAGGCGTCTTCGCAGAGGTACACATCCGGCTAGTCGTGGGTTCTGTTTTCAGGTCAAGAAGCCAGGTGATCAGTCCTGCCACGTGGAGGAAGATTGATAAGCACATTTCCTGCAGCATCACTTTATATTGTGCTACAAACATATAAACGATTGTGCATGCAATTATCAAACTTTTCTCGTCGAGCCGATACCACAAAATTGGGCATTTAGATATGATTCAACTCTAATCTTCCAATGCTCTCGATGGTAGTATAGACATAGTAATTTGACTGAAAACTATATGATACGCTATTGTCTATGTTTTAGTTTACAAAACCTAAAATATATAGTTAGATGAAAGCACATAGTTACTATCGCACATGTATTGTATCTCATCATCTTATCCAACAACTAGTCATATCAAATATTTGAACGTATCATTATTATGAGACTAAAAGATTTAGAGTCCAACAGTAGTACTAGAATATTAACTACTAACCTCCGTCCTATAATACGTTACGCATTTACTGTTGAGAACGGAAAATAAGGAATAATGGTATTAAAGTAGGAGTTGTGAGTGGGTAGGAGAGAGAAAGTGGGGTAGAGAATAGTAAGTGGATAGTTGTTGTGAGTATGACAAGTGGATCTCATGAATAAAAAAGTATTAAAAAGTTTCTTTTTTAGGAAAGTGTGACTTTAAAGTGAAACGCCCAAAATAGCAAAATGGGTAAGGTAATATGGGACGGAAGGAGTAGTTTGTAATGTTCTTTTAATAATATCTCTTCTTTTTTTAAAAAATGCCAAAATCTTTTAAAAAATTAGTTTTTTCGTAATATAAGAAAAAAACTAGTTTTAAAGCACTAAATCTAGAGTGCGTCTGTTTGAGAAACGCGTTTCTCCATAACTATGGAGAAACGTGTTTTTTATATAAGCTTTACATTTGATAACCGAAAAAAAAAACTCGAGGCGAGACCAAAAGCTTCGGATATCCGAAGCTTTGCATTTGATAGCCGAAGCTTTGGAGTTGATATCAAGCTTTGTATTTGATAGCCAGAAGGATGTGAAATGTATATCCAAAAACTGTTAGGTGCATATCCGAATAAAACTGTTAGGTGCATATCCGTAAATGTGTTAGGGCATATCCGAGGAAATTGCTATTGAAGGTTTGGGATATCCGAAACCTTCAATGTATATCCGTAAACATTTTGAAGGTTTCTCGGATATTCATTTGAAGGTTTACGGATATCACTTTCATAGGTTTACATTATCCCCAGCTCATTGTCGCGCGACATGCCGGGACCCGTTTCTCCATAACTTATGGAGAAGCGCGTTTCTCCCTAGATTTTTGTGCTAAATCTAACTAATAAGAGTGATGAACGGTTATAAAAACTAGTTTTTATAACATTTTGAAAAACAATAGTTTTTCACAAGAGTTACTATTAAAAAAAATAAGTGTTACTTTTTTTTAATTAATATTTCTAAAAAGCAATCATCTGATATACTCCCTCCGTCCCATTACAAACCACAAACTTTCCTTTTTGGTCGTCCCATTACAAACCACAAACTTCCTAAAATGGAAAGGAATCTTTACTATTCCCTCCACTCATTCTCTCTCCTACATTATTTTAATACTCACAACACCATTATAATTCACTATTCTCTCCACTATAATTCACTTTTCCTTAATTCCCGTATCTACAGTAAATTTCCTACTACTAATGGGACGGAGGGAGTATTTATTTACGAGAGAGTAGTTGAAAACGAATCGAACATCGCTTTTGGCGAGTACTCCCTCTGTCCCATAAAACATTATCCATTTTACTATTTTGGGCGTCCCACTTTAAAGTTTCACTTTTCTAAAAAGGAAATTTTTTAATACTTCTTTATTAATGGGACCCACTTGTCATACTCACAACACTTTTCAAATTTACTATTCTCTCCACTCATTCTCTCTCCTCCCACTCACAATACCTACTTTAATAACATTATTCCTTATTTTCCGTTCTTAACAGTAAAGGAGTAAAGTTTTATGGGACGGAGGGAGTATGCTTTTGCGAGATGTTGTCTATTTGTGCATTTAGGAATGCTTTTGTATTTCACATACGAAATTGATTTTGAGTTTAATGAAACACACAATTGCGAAATCAATTTCACCCAAAAAAAAAAAAAACAGTAGTAAAGTTGTTTGGTATCAATTTCAGCAAAAAAAAAACAAAAAAAAACAAAAAAAAAAAAAACAAAAACAAAACAGTAGTAAAGTTGTTTGGTATGAAAGCGTTGATTCACTTCTCTAAGTTATTCCAACCACATATTACACCAAACCTTGACCTGATAAATGATGAAGTACGTTTCCAAGTCCTAATTAAATCCAATCTTCATTGCAAGTGTCCCCCTCATATAATATTAGTGCTTTTACAGTAAATATTTATTTCCTCCGTTCCTCGCCTCCTGACACACGAAACATTGTCAAAAAAAATAATAATATATACTCCCTCCGTCCCGTTACAAACCACAAACTTTCCTTTTTGGTCGTCCCATTACAAACCACAAACTTCCTAAAATTGAAAGAAATCTTTACTATTCCCTCCACTCATTCTCTCTCCTACATTATTTTAATACTCACAACACCATTATAATTCACTATTCTCTCCACTATAATTCACTTTTCCTTAATTCCCGTGTCTACAGTATATACACTCCCTTCGTCCCGCTACAACTTGCACAGTTATTGTTTGCACGCGAATTAAGAAGAAAGTTAGTGGAGCAAGTGGTGTGAGTATGAAAAGTGAAATTGAAGAGAGAAAGTGGGGTAGGAAATAATAAGTTGATTGGTGTTGTGAGTATAAAAGTAAAATAGAAGAGAGAATTAGTGGGTGAAATAATAAAGATTCTTTGTCATTTTATGAAGTATTCCCTCCCTCCCAGCCCACTTAGGAAATTTTGAAATGGCACGGGAATTAAGGAATATTATTATAGTATTAGGAGAGAGAATGAGTGGAAAAAGTGTTGTGAGTGTGAAAAATTAAATAGGAGAGAGAATGAGTGGAGGGAATAGTAATTATAATGGTGTTGTGAGTATTAAAATAATGTAGGAGAGAGAATGAGTGGAGAGAATAGTGATTTAAGGTTTTCATTTTGGAAATTCTTAAGTGAAGTGGGACGCCCAAAATAAAAAGTTTTCTTAAGTGAGGTGGAACGGAGGGAGTATGAAGTTTATAATAGGATGCCAATAAAAAAAAGTGTGTAGCTTGTAGTGGCGGAGGGAGTATATATTCTTACAAGATTTCATGTTTAAACAAATGTTATTTTCATGAAAAAATACTAATCAAGCCCTTGAATATTACTCTTTTCATCACTAAATAAATAAATAAATAAACATACGAGTACAAATTTCACTTTAAAAAATACTCCCTCCATTCCAGTTTAGTGTGGACTTATTTCCTTTTTGATCCATCTCAGATTAGTGTGAAATGTCAAAAATGACAAAAAATCTTTACTATTCCACCTACTCATTCTCTCTCCTACTTTACTTTTACACTCACAACACCAATTAATTTACTATTCCTCTCACTTATTCTCACTCCTATTTAATTTTTCATACTTACAAACATCTCCTCTATCTATTTCTCTCTCCTACTTTTTCTTAATTCTTGTGCCATAATTTTTTATCCACACTAAACTGGAACGGAGGAAATATTTGAGAAGAGTTAAAGAGTTAAATATTTTAGTAGTATAAGTAAATGAGAACCCTTAATAATCTCATCATATTACATTACTAGTAAAATCCCTTGATCAAGGACACGGTTGGTTTTTTTTTTTTTTTTAAGTACAAAATGAGAAAGGGACAACTTAATGAGGGCAAAATGAAAAATTTAACTTATAGAATTGTTCATTGTACTGTTCATGGGATGAGATGAACAGTTCTTATTTATACTATAGATATGTGTGTAAGCTGATAAGGTCCCTACATTTTAGGGGTTTGATTCAAAATTCAAAATTGAGCGCTAAAAATAATTATAAAATAATACAAATAATATATTATAATAATATATTTTACATTTATTACTTATAAAGTACTTTCTTTGTTCTTTAATGAATGTTCAAATTTTATACAAAGTCATTCTGAAAATATTCACTTTTTAGTTTTGCAAGTATAAAATAACCAGTGATTTTTTTTTGATAAAAAATTATTTAGTGACAAAGATTTTTAAGAATGAAATTCATTTTAAGATAAAACTTTATTGAAAATGAACATTCATTTAGGGACAGAGGAAGATGAAGTACTAAAATCTATAAACCTTCAAACAATTATCAAACTTTTAAGATAGAAATTATAGGAATAAAGTTACCTAATTGGATTGAAATTATATTTCCTTAACATAATACTACTCGTGTCCTAAAATGAATATCCAAAATAATTTCATATTTTCTCTTGATCTAAATCTAGTGCAAATTAAAAATAGTTTTTAAAATTTATTTTTGGGATAGAAAAAAATAATATATAGGCCCTTCCATATTAGAGGACTCGGAACGATCGCTCATCCGGCTCCCCTTAGCCGGCCCCGAGTGCAAGTGTAAATGATAATATGAACATTTTATTTTTATATTTTATCAAAATAAAAATAATATATTTTTTTTTAAAAATATTTCTTTAAAATATCTCTCAAAATAAACCTTCTAGTGGCGGAGAAAGTAGGTTTTTTATGGTTTACACACGTTAAATATTTGGTTAACCATTTAACCTTTTCGTATAAGCCTTTTTAATCCATAGAAAAATCAGGCGCGTATTCAGGATTTTGAAATTGCGTGGGTTTGATATTTAAAAATATTGTAAACAATAAAACAGTGAAAAATAACTTCATATATAAAAAAAGTTACATAGAATCAGTGACTTAGGTAAAAAGTTTTTTTTTCAAAATAGCCCACATCAAATAAGGCTGGATCCGCCTCTGAAAAAAACGTGAAAAAAACGTGAAAAAAACGTGTAGCTTTAATTCAAGAATCGTGTGTAAGTTTTGGTCAAGAATTGTAATCCCAAACGTGTAACTTTGTGAATAATTAAGAATTCCAACTTGTCTTTTTTACCAATAAGGTAAATTATCATGTGGACTGCCACATACTCCATCCGTCCCCGCTCGAAGGAGCACTTTTGGTCGATATAAGTTAATTTTGATTTAAATATAAATGCAAATTTAATTATTTTATTGAAATTTTAAAAATTGTTATTCATAAACCATTTAATGATTTATCAATAATAATTTTTAGAATTTCAATAAGATGATTAAATTTGTATTTATATTTGGATTAAAATTTCTTTATATTGATTAAAAGTGACATTTCGAACGAAACGGAGGGAGTAATGAATGGGTAGGGGAACATATATTCGAGAAGGTTTTAATTAAATAAAAGCAACCGAAAAAGGGGGTTTTCAATTATTATACTCCCTCCGTCCCAATAAAAGCTTCACCAATTACCCAAAAGGGCGTCCCGTTAGAAGCTTCACATTTCCTTTTTTGGACATAAAATATTATTATTTCCTCCACTCATTCTCTCTCCTACATTATTTTAATACTCACAACACCATTATAATTTATTATTCCCTCCACTAATTCTCTCTCCTATTTTCAAATTACACTCACAACATTTTTTTTCCCTCCCATTACCATAATTCCCGTGCCCAAGGAAAATGGTGAAGCAATTGGTGGGACGGAGGGAGTATTTAGTACAAATATAGGTAGAAAATGTTGACGTGTATAGAAACGGACATTCAATTTAAATCCATGTTAATGATAATGATTAAAGTTATTAATGATATGAATTACTCTCTCTGATTCAAAATAACGGCCATCCCCATCGGTGACTCTCCAAGTGAGAGTCACCCCCAAAAAAAAAAAAAAAAAAAGAAAAGCAAAGGAAAGTCACGAAATTTGGTGACTGTAATCGCCAACCGTCGGTTGACCCCGGTTGTGCAATTTTTTTTTTTTTTATCTAATTATTTTGATTTTGTATTTATATAAATATATTTTTAAAATTTATATATTTTATATATTAATTTTATTTTTAAAAGGTTGGGTTGGATTGGGTTGGGTCGAGGTCACTGATGGGAGTATAAATTATATAAGGTTGGGTTGGATTGGATTGGGTGAGAGAAATTAATATTTTATTTGAGGTTGGGTTGGGTCAGAGTCACTGATGGGGATGGTCTAACGGTTACTTTTGAATAAAAAGTTCAAAAACAATCGTGAAATAATGTAAGAGAGAGAAACATTAAACAAAGGGCAATCTTGATATTTTTATCATTAAATTGGAATAATAATTGTCTTTTTTTTTTTTAATTTGTAAAAAGTTAAAAAACAACATGAGAGAATATGTTGTAATAGGAAGACAGAGCAGTTTCAAACATCGTATTCAACTTGATTGGTCTTATAATGGAATTACTAAAGACACATTTGGTTGTCGAATAAGGATTAGCAGTATTATTAATGAGGGGATTATTATGAAAAATATTAATAATACTTCCCTAAAATCAGTATAATTAGTGAGGGGATTAAGATCTAATCCCAATAAATCGACTTAATTATCCAAATGCCTAATTTATAACCAAACGCCCTCTTAATAAACCTTATTTTCCTTAAAAATGTCAAAGAAATAATAACGTAAACATTAGGATCTGGTCTTAAGGCCTAATTAGTTGTTATACATGTTCCGTGTTTAACATTTTAAGAATGGACTGAGGGAGAATGTTTCCTTCTTTTTTTTTTTTTTTTTTTTTTTTTTTTCAAGAGAATCAACACATGTTCCCATCATTGAAAATGAAGTGGTTTGAGCAGTTCAGCATATTCTTGCGTTACTTATGAATGCCAATGTGTCGAAATAAGGGCAATAGTTATAAAGGTATCAGGAAAAAAATACTCTCCCAAAAATGAATGTCCAAAAAATATTCAAATTTGTTCTAAATGAAGAGTAAATTTGGATAATTTATTTAGACATTCATATTAGGATATTAGGACGGAGGGAGTAACAATTAACTTCCACTGGTTGTAGTATATAGCAAAATTGAAAAGCAAATTTATTTGCATAATGTTTGTCCCATTTTTCCTTTTTCTTTGTCCCAAAAAATTAGTCTTATTTCCAAAATTAAAGCTTCAAAATCACAAAATTTTCAAAACTTGTAACATTTAGGAACGGAGTATTACATAACGGCGGTGTATATTATCAATAATTTTCAAAGTGTTCATAAAAATAACCAAAATTAAAGCTTTAAAATCACTAAATTAAAATATTTGAAAAGTCAAATATGACAAATATTTAGGGACGGAGGGAGGGAGTAACTAGAAAATTCATAAAATCACACTTCAATCTATCATAACACTGAAATTCTGGAACTTTCAACTCTGGGAAATTCCCAAAAATAAAAGCAACCGAAAAAGGGGGTTTTCAATTATTATATTTAGTACAAATATAGGTAGAAAATGTTGACGTTTATAGGAACGGACATTCAACTTAAATCCATGTTAATGATAATGATTAAGGTTCTTTAATGATATAATGATATGAATTACTTTCTCTCTCTCCTCCAAGCTAAAATTTGGGGAGAAACGCATTTCTCCGTTGCGTATGGAGAAACGGGACAACGTTTGTCGCGCGATATACTTAGCCTACAACCTGGATATCACTTTCATCAGTTTCTGGATATCCAGAACATTTAATATGGATATCCAGAAGCTTTGGAAAGAATATCCAGAAAAAATATTTGGTTTCTGGATATCACTTTTATCAGTTTCTGGATATCCATATTCAATGTTCTGGATATCCAGAAGCTTTGAAAAGGATATCCAAAAAAAATATTTGGTTTCTGGATATCACTTTCATCAGTTTCTGGATATCCATATTCAATGTTCTGGATATCCAGAAACTGATGAAAGTGATATTCAGTTGTGGCTAAGTATGTTGCGTGACAAACGTTGCCCCGTTTCTCCATACGCGACGGAGAAACGCGTTTCTCCGTAGACCGACTCCTCCTCCAAAATAACTGTTACTTTTGGATAAATGATAGGTCTAAAATAACTATTGTCTTTGCATTGAAACTTGTTTTATTTTATTAATTGAGTTGTTATGTGAAGTAATGTAATGTAAAAAAGAAAAATATTAAACAAGGGGCAATCTTGATATTTTTATCATTAAATTGAAATAATAATTATCTTTTTTTAAAAATCTATGAAAAGTTAAAAAAACAACCATTATTGTGGGCCGGAGAGAATATGTTGTAATAGGAAGACATCGCAGTTTCAAACATCGTATTCAACTTAGGGGCGTAAATGGTTCAGTTTGGTGATTTGGTTTATCGATTCGGTTTGGTGGGTCGGTCTCGCGGTCTCGAACCGTGATTTAGGGGTCCAGACCACAAATCAAACAGAACCACACAGTTTGACAATTTTTTGAACCAAACCAAACCACTATTGTTTGAAAATCGAACTAAATTGCGTGGTTTGATTTGGTTCAGTTTCTAATCGCAATTTGAACCGAACCACTTACGACCCTAATTCAACTTGGTTGGTCTTATAATGGAATTACTAAGAGATTTATTTTCCTTAAAAATGTCAAAGAAATAATAACGTAAACATTAGGATCTGGTCTTAAGGCCTAATTAGTTGTTATATTACCATATAAAGTTGTGGAACAATTATTTACACTTGATATTAATGATTACGTTACAAAATTGACTCAAAATATTGGCTTTTTACATAGCCATAATTATTGTCTAAATTCCTCTGTCCTCATTCTACTTTATCTCTATTTAAATGAGTCTTTATTTTTTACAAAGTTGGTACCTAATTTCTTTTTCAACCCGTTTACTATAGGAAGATTTAAGATATACTCCTCCGTCACTACGTGAACGCAAATTTATTTTTATTTTGGTCCGTCTCACGTAAATGCAAATTTCCCAAATGAAAATAAATATTTCACTTTTACACTCACAACATTCTCTCTCCTCACTATTCTTCCCACTCATTCTCTCTCCTATTTAATTTTTCATACTCACAACATTTAACTTTTTCTCTTTCTTACGTCACTTTTTCTTAATTCCTACACCCATAAAGTTGGTTCACATTGACGTGGGACGGAGGGAGTATTAACATTTTCATTAAATAATACTAATATTTTTTATTTTTTACTTTTAATTATAATGACATATTATATGATATACTCCCTCCGTCCCCCTTGAAACTGCAGAGTTACTGTTTGCGGGGAAATTAAGAAAAAAATAATAATATAAATGTTGTGAGTGTAAAAGTAAAATAGGAGAGAGAATGAGTGGAGGGAATAGTAAATTATAATGGTGTTGTGAATATTAAAATAATGTAGGAGAGAGAATGAGTGGAGGGAATAGTAAAGATTTTTTGCCAATTTAGGAAGTGTGCAATTTGTAATGTGACGCCCAATGAGGAATGAGGAAAGTGTGCAATTTGTAGCGTGACGGAGGGAGTATATGCCAAAATCTTATAAAAAATGCATTTTTTTTAAGCTTAGAAAAAACGTGTTTTGTTTTCCCTAGTGCCAGTGTTAGTAAAAAAGTGCCGGTGTAAAAAAGTATCAGTGTTAGTGTAACAAAGTGTCAGTGTAAAGAGTGTCAGTGCATGTATATTAAGTGTCAGTATATAAAAATGTCAGTGTTAGTGTAACAAAGTGTCAATGTTAGTGTAACAAAGTGCCATTGTAAAGAGTGTCGGTGCATGTATATTAAGTGTCAGTATAAAGAGTGTCAGTATAGGGTAAAAAAGTGTCAGTATTAGTATAAAAAAGTGTTAGTGTGAAGAGTGTCAGTGCATGTATTATTAAGTGCCAGTGTAAAAATGATTTTTGCTTAAACTTAAAAAAAACACATTTTTATAAGACCAACTCGATATATATATACTCCCTCAGTCCCATAATACCTTACCCATTTTGCCATTTTGGGCGTCCCACTTTAAAGTCCCACTTTCCTAAAAAATAAGTTTTTTAATACTTCTTTATTCATGGGACTCACTTGTCATACTCACAACAACTATCCACTAACTATTCTTTACCCCACTTTCTCTCTCCTACCCACTCTGATGTGCCATAACAAAATATTATGCCCGATAAATATTTACCCAGCCCAAGTCCAAATATGGACTATATGGGCCCATATGTCGTGAGGATCTCGTCAAAGTTTGGTTATTGTATGATTGGTCTAGTCATGTTATAGTTATAAGGTTATGGTTGGATTCTCGCATATGTGTTGGTTGTCGCGTAACAGCAAGTGGGTTGTCGCGTGACAACAAGTGGGTTGTCGCGTGACAGGGAGTTGATTGTCGCGTGACAGCAAGTGGGTTGTCGCGTGACAGGAAGACGATTGTCTCATGTATTGTCTCATGGATTGTATCCAAGTAGGACCATGCCACATGTCAAGTTTCTGGCCTTGACCTTATCCAAGTGAAATCTTTTTTAAATTCCCCCCCTCCCTCCCCTCCCGTTGCATGCGTGACACGTGTAAAGTAAGATAAGATGAGAATGATGAGTCTTGGTCATATAAATACCCCCTCCCTCCATAAGCTAAGGTATGTCCCAAGTTTAAGTTTTCTCTCTCCTCTCTCTCTCTCTAGAAATGTTAAAGATTATGTCGATATATGTTATGAATGAGATTAATGATTCTCACGCCGGAGGATTTTGGGGGGAAAGGCCCCCCACCCCTAACGGTGATTTGTTTTGTTGGTCCCACATTAAATCGGACCTCGAGGAGCTTTCTTCCGGATCGGACGCCGTTGCTACTCCCGGTCAGTTCTTGTGCAACCCGTTTTTCAGTGTAGCATCACACTTACAACTTCTATTTTAATAACATTATATATATTTACTCCTTATTATCCATTCTCAACAGTAAGTAAACGGGTAACTTAGTATGGGGCGGAGGGAGTATATATACTTTCTAAACCCTTCCCTCAAACATGAGTCAATGCGGGTTTGGGATGTTTGATTTTATCGGTCCCTAATGATAGCATTTGGGCTAGGATCAAGTAACGTTCCACCAAGTTTCAAGCCCATTAAGTTAGGCCGAATAGAGCCCAATTTAACTTGGAAAGTTTTGGTTTCTCAAACCAATCCACCAAGTTGACGAAATATACATGGAGAAAGCCCACAAATGTTTTTCTAAAATTTTGTTTCCACCAAGCCCATTTCATAAGCTTACCAAGTTTTTCATTTTAAGACATACTTGAAAAAAAAAAGAAAAAAAAAGGCAAATTGCAAATTGGTAACCTTAGTTTGTTTCAGATTTGCGATCCCCAACCTGAAACTTTAATTATGCAAATCAGTCACCTAAGTTTGTCAATTTGTTGCAGTATGATATAAAAACTAACAAATCATTAATTTTCTAATGGAATAGAACATATGTGGCTTGTACATACCTTTTAAAGGGGTAGTTTTTAGGGGTGTCAGCGGTTCGGTTCAAATCGCGGTTTGAGATCGAACCGAACCAAACTATGTAGTTTTGTTTGGTTTTTAACGATGAACGGTTCAGCTCGGTTCCAAACATTTATAAACCATGCGGTTCAGTTTGGTTTGCGGTCTGACTCCTCCAAACCAAACTAAACCAAATCAAACCAAATCAAACCAAACCAAACCAAATCGAACCGGACCGAACCGAACCATTTCGAGATGAACCGCCAAACCGTTATATTAACAGTTGATTATTTTTGATTTATTTTCCACCGTCGATTTTTCAAACCCTAACCTAATCACCTATTCCAAAATATAAATACCTAATTCCTTATTTCCTTTCTTTCTTTCCTGTTTTCAGCGGCGCCTTCTCTCTCTCTAGTCTCTGAGCCATTTCCAATTTTCCATCACGAAGACTAGGTTTCCGACCTCACTCTTCCTTTTCCTTCGTCCTGACCTCACTCTTCCTCCGCCTCACTCCCTTTTCCTTTCTTTCCAGTTCGCCAACACAACGAGCGTCTTTCTCACTCTTCCTCTTCCTTCGAAACCCTAACCCGCCTCACCATTCCCTGGTACTCGTCATCACCATGGTAACTCTCTCTTCTTTCTCTCTCTCTTTCACACACAAACTCACTCTCATCGAGACTCTACGCAGTCAGCACATACACGAATTTGATTTGGGTGGCTAATTTTGTTTTGCAAAAATGTCTGGAATGATCTTGTTTGTTCGATTTCATAGGCTTCAGAAAGGAAGCAATCGAATCCAATGCGAGAGAATAAGGTTCAGAAGCTTGTTCTCAACATCTCCATCGGTGAAAGTGGAGTTAGTCTCACCCGTGCTGCTAAGGTCACTACCTCTCTCTAATCTTCATGCACAAATTAATATATACTCTTGATTTGTTTCTTGTTTCTTCTTTCTGTTTTTTTTCTTCATATTTGTTTAATGAATATGTATACAACAACTCAGTGACCAAAATCCTGTTTTTTCCAAAGGTAATACACATTTCCTGACCTATTAGGCTATTGTTGCAGATTCATGTTACTCTCAGCTTTCAATTGAATATTAAAACGAGGTTGAAATGAGGAACATACACTGTCATTATCAAAGATGTTGAATGTAGATTAAGGTTCGGATCGCGGTCAAGACCGCAGTTCGTACCGCGATTTGAACGCTTAATGGAATCGCGACTTGAGACCGAATCGAATCAAACCGAGGTGGTTTGGTTTGGTTCTGTTTGAAATTTTTCATGATTTGATTTGGTTTGAGATTTCTTCAAACTAAGTACTAGCTGTTTGGTCTCTAAATTTGTCCAAATTGAACCAAACCAAACCAAACAATTTATACCATTAGTAGTTTTGTCCTTGTATGTCTATTTTGGTTATTAAACTAATTGAGTTTTTAATTTATCTTAGTTTACTTTTTGTCATTTAAATAAGTAGTAACGTCCGGTGTCCGGTGCATCGTATCTCAAAGTGCATCACATCGCACATTCCATCGCACACAGGAGTAATACTAGTTACTCCCTCCATTTCAGCAGAAGTATCACTTTTTACCCAAAATGGTGTCTCGTTTGAAGCGCCACCTTTTCTAAAGAGGAAATATTTTATTAATATTCTATTATCCCATCCACTATTCCCTCCACTAATTATCTCTCCTCTACACTCACAACACTTTTTAAATTCACTATTTTCTTCACTAATTATTTTTCCTATTTTCAAATTACACTCACAATATTTTTTCTTTCTATATTTTTTTTAATTTGTGTGCCACTGATGTGGCGGATTTTACTATATGTATTTTCCTAATTTTCTGAGCATTTTATTCTGATTTTAATGTATTTTAGAGTAGTTTTTATGTAATTTTGAGTTTCTGTGGAATTGATAAGTTGTGGGATATCATTGTAATTTTGAGACATATTTTGAGTGACTTTGTGATGTCCTGCAAAAGTTTATGATACCGAGAATAAAGCTGTAGTTTTCAGAAGTTCAGAGACCAAATAACAGAGCAGAAGATTTCAGTGACCAAAATGAAAGTATGAATTTAATTTGCTGTGTGAAGTCATTTGCTAATTGTTGGCATGGGACAAGGGGTGTTGCGTGGACCTGAGCATGGATCAAGCCTAGGTTGACCGAGAATTATGTTTTGACCGAGGCAATTGTGGCACAGTGGACGGTTCGTTGACCAAGGCATGAGAATGAGGGACCAAGGAAACGCATGTACTGGCGTGGAGGAGTACTCCCTCCGTCCCGGTAGAAGCGTCACCCTTTTAGGGGTGGCGCGCAAATTAAGGAAAAGTGGGGAAAGAAAAAAATGTTGTGAGTGTAATTTAAAAATAGGAGAGAGAATTAGTGGAGGAAATAGTGAATTTTAAAAGTGTTGTGAGTGTAGAGGAGAGAGAATTAGTGGAGGGAATAGTGGATGGGATAATAAAATATTAATAAAAGTTTCCTTTTTAGGAAAGGGTGACGCTATAAACGGGACGCCATTTTGGGTAAAAAGTGACGCTTCGACCGGGACGGAGGGAGTATTATTTTAAATTAAGTTTATTTTCTTTTTCTTTTATGTTTTTATTATTTCTATTACTTAGTTTTAGGTTTTATTAGGAAGGAGTATAAAAAAGACTTGGGAAGAATATTATTGGAGGTTATCATCTTTTTCCTCTAGTTTTTCATAGAAAAGTTTGAAGCTCTTGAATTTCATGGAAGGCTAAATCTCATTGCTTTGGATTTGTAACTTTTGAACCGTCTTGAGTATCAATTGAGGTTTGATTTCTTTTTATTATATTTTCCTAATTGCAATTTTACTTGTTCTTATTTCAAATCAATTTCTAGGGTTTTGAGAAATTGATCAATCCCTTAATCCTTTTAATTGACTATTGCTAGATTTTCCTTTTATCGTGTCGGACTAGGGTTGTCATTGTAGCATCTTTGCGATTCTTGAATGTGTCATCTTGGATTGTAATTAAAGTAAAATTGGCTTTAAATCTATTTGAAACAATAATAGATTAATTCCTTGATCTTCATCTCTTAGAATTGCATCAATTTATATTTAGAACCTTGATCGTGTCGGCTAGGTTTTATTTATTAATTAGGGTTTTTAGTTGAGCGTGTCGCCGCTATTAACTACTATCAAAGAAGAGATAGAGATTTTATATCTCGTGATCAAGTAATTAGGGAAAAGAAAGAAAGAATCATTCCGATGATATTGACTGATAGACGAGGATAATTTTGCATGTCCAAAGTGTTCTTTTACATTATCATTTATAACTTAGAATTTAATTCCCGTCTTAGGATTTTAATCATTCAATAAACAAAAACCCCCCATTTGTGTGACTAGTTCGTAAGCAATACTGTTTCCTGAGATCGATCCTGGACTTTCACTATCTACATTATTAGGAGTCCTTGTAGTAATTTAGTAGGTGTGTGACTAAGCCTACCAGCCACCCCTAAAAGGGTGACACTGGGACTGAGGGAGTATTTTAAATATTGGAGAAAGAGTGATTGCACTTTCGAGAAGTTTGGCGATGTTGATTGTTCGCAATTAATTTTAATTAAAGACCCTTCACTTCACTTGATTGGTTTTTCAACCCATCCATAATTACATTATTAATTCCTCGCCTACCAAATCCAATAGCTTGCCTCATCAACTCTTTTGTTATTGCTTTTTTAATATCACAAAAGTCAAACTACTTAATTGCAAAACTAATTACCATGTTCCTCTATTTATAAATATTATCCAAATATTATAAAATAATTAAAATATAGATTTTCCCGTTCTAGAAAAGTTTGATTCACTTTAGCTTTTATGGTAAATTCAATCTACTTTTTACCATATTTTTTTGGAAAATTTAGATATTTCTATACAATTATAAACATTGTTATTGATATTATTTTTAATGGTGTGTGAAACACTAACTATTTCTAAAATTGCATAGAGTTATCTAGTTTTTTATATAATTATAATCAAAATTTGATTTATATAACCGTAAAAGTTAAGGCAAGACATATTTTTTCGAGACTAGGGAGTACGATACTTAAAAATAAAGAGAAGATTTGTTTTCTTTTTCACGCAAGAATATAATAATTCTTATAAAAAACAAGTTTTTTTAGGAACATTATGAAGAAAAAAAAATCAATTATTATGACATGAAAATTAGACACATATGGATATTGTAAAAGTTAGTTTTTTCATATTGTTTTGGATTTTTTTTTTTAAATTTAAGACTTTGTGCTAACGCAAAGTCATGGTAGATAGGGATGGTCATGGTTCGGATTTGTCTGATTTTTGCCAAAATTTAAAAAAGCTATGATCGGATCAAATACTTTGGCTCTGTAAAAATTTAGAATCAGAACCAGACCATTATATTATAGGACCGGTCTTATCGGACCGATTCTAAAGGTCCGGTTTCAGTCCGGTTCTACAAATTACAATATAATATTTAATTTTTTATAATAACAAAATCTACAAGCAAACATATTTAAGAACCAAATTACTGAACAATATTTTGGGACGGAGGGAGTATATGGTTGTCTACAATCAAGCATATTTAAGAACCAAATTACAATAACAAAATCAACGGTCAGGAAAGAAGCATTTCATGTTCAACCACTTGAGCTCAACTAAAAAACTTAACTAGCTAAAAGAAACATAAGGGCTATGCCGTATTGGTAAATGGTAAGAAAGTTAATATATACTCCCTCCGTCCCGGTAGAAACCGCACAGTTACTGTTTGCGCGGGAATTAAGAAAAAAAATAATGATATAAATGTTGTGAGATAATCAAAGGTATTAGTGAAGAAAAGCTGAAAACCTGAAGCGGAGTAAACTTTGAGGGCTTTAGGAACATTTTGATGCTGAAAGGACTTGTTGAGAATTTCAGTGACAAGGACATGCTGAAAATTATTGAAGAAAGCTGAAAACATT
Source organism: Adenophora triphylla var. japonica (assembly GCA_022495995.1). Lineage (NCBI taxonomy): Eukaryota > Viridiplantae > Streptophyta > Magnoliopsida > Asterales > Campanulaceae > Adenophora > Adenophora triphylla. The sequence goes on along the minus strand of JAFEMH010008046.1, from coordinate 46,627 downwards.
GGCCAGCCTCCAAGCCTTGTGCGGTCGCCCAAATGATCCGGCCTGCATGTGCGGCCGCTCAAGCACACGCCAAGGCCAATTTTCCAACAGCTGAAGTGAAGCAATTTTGGGCCTCCCTTGGTTTTATTGCGTGGGCCTTAATCAATTTATTAGGCCCTAATCAATCTCCTCCGCCTTAGTATAAATAGTAGAATGTTATAATTTTTTAGGGTTATGTTTATTTTTCATTAGACAAGAGGGAGACTACTCTCCCTTTTGGGAATTTCTTGATTTTCTTCATCTTTGTAAGTTTTCTATTTTTTTATTTAGTGTTTTCTTTTTTTATCTTTATGGTTAGGAGTAGCTAATTTAAATAGTTTCATGGGTTGGATTTAATATTATCACTTTAGTCTATGTCATAATTGTTTTGTATTTCCAAATTTAATCTCTCTAGTTCTTTTTAGCTAATTTCATGAAAGTGTTGTTTTTAAAGATTGCAACTTTTGACTTTGATTTACTCTTTAAATAAAAATGATTGATGAGGAATATAAAAAGTCACCAAGTAATTATTGGTGCAAAACTAAATCTATACTATATTATTTTAAAGTAGACTAAATCTGGTGATGACACATAAGACCTGAATGACTTTATCTAATTTCTCAAGCTTCCATGTCATATGTCTTTTCATTCGTATGCAACTATTCACATTCTTGCAATTAACTGATGACTTTAGTAGATAACTTATGGCTATGCAAAGAGACACTATATAATAAAGACATATTATAAGTTATAAGTAACACATATTAAGATGTAATCTAAAGAGCCACCAACTAAATACAGTTAACCTAACTGTTTACATATGTAAAATGTTATTTATAATAAATTCTACTAATGATAGTTAATGATTAGTAACTTAAATCATACACTTTCATCTACTCTCTATGTAATAATAAATTTATATTATAGAAGAAAACATATAACTAATAGAGCAAAGTGGAAGTGGAAAAGACTCAATAGTTAATACTATATGTTAACTATTATTATTATTATTATTATTATTATTATTATTATTATTATTATTATTATTATTATTATTATTATTATTATTATTATTATTATTATTATTATTAATAGTATTAGTTAATCATAATATTAATATATATGGTAATTATTATCATTTAGTTTAATATAAGCTAATATTATTAGTTAAATATAACATTAATTAGAAACATTAATTTTTTAATATATTAGAATATCTTAGATAATGCTTCAATAGTAGTTACTATACATAGGGTAACTATTAATATTTAATTTAATAGTTACTATACTCCGTATTTAATAAATATTAGGTATTAAACTTACTATAACAAATCACTAATCTCATATAACTTTCTAATTATATTTACTAATCATAATACGTGTATTAGTATAAAATCATTAATTATCAAAGATATTTAATATTATTAATTCAATCATCTATAAAATTAGAAGTTAACTAATTACAATAATAATTCATTGTTATTATTCAAATTTCAATTGTCATAATAAGTACAAACTATATACAACAAATGCTAAAAGAAAAAAATCACCTGAATTTACAAATGTAAATATTTTGATTGATATAAAATAGATTTATATCACAAAAAAATGTCATGCTACTTTATCAAATAAAAACATAAAATAAGTAATAATAATAATGGCAAATTAATTTTTTGTGCGAAGCACGGGCTACCCACTAGTAACTTATAATTTGAGAGTGATCCTCTGTACCACAATAATATGTCATTCTCTATACCACTAATTTGTTAGAAATTTGGCATTTGGCCAAACTTTGAGTGGGTTTCATTGGTGGGTCCAATTGAATTTAATCATGGTCAATGTTGATATACATTGTATGATATACCAAGAGGCAAATTGGTGTTTTGGTGAAAGCCAAATGATGGATTAAATTCATAGTTTTAATATTTTAAACTTTGACATTTAAAGCTCTTTATGGGCAAATGATGAAATGAGTTTGATTGTTATTTTACATGTGAGAGAAGGAAATCAGCTCATTTTACTAGTCATATAAAAGACTTTGGTGTTTCATCTCACATGGAAATGAGAAAGAAAGTTGAAATGCCTTAAATTTAAATTAAAGGGCACTTTATGAGTCATTGTTCAAGTATCATGTTAGGTGGCTTGAATCACAATACCACATACGCGCTTGCTCAGCTTTCTTCGTCTCAGGCTTCGGCGAATTGGTTTGGTTATGGCCGACAACCTTTTCTTTTTAGTCAAATTTTATTTGAAGTTTTTTTTTTGCTAACGGAAATTAGTTAAGTTCGTCAGTTTCAGGACTTTAATTGTGCAGTTTCTTTCTCAACAAGAATAAGAAACTGGGACGGTCAAGTTTAAGTGTCCTTCCTAAACCATAAACCGACTTTATACAAGTATAAATAACAACTCGATTCTAGATTTTGACACAGACAAAAATACTTTCTAGGTTTTTTGCAACTCAAAATCTGTCTTCTTCATATTGTTTATGTGGTCGATATGAGGGAAGGATTCAGGCGAAGTGAGACAGCAGGCGCAAGTGGATCTGTCCCTATTCGTGCGAGATTTCTTAGTACGTGTAGAGATTCTGCTCTGGTACCATCTTAAAATCTGAAATTTCACCTTAAAACCAATTAATTCTAAGCGTATGTTTGTTTGATTGCTTGTTGTTTTTCATATTTTGCAATTACGATTAATAGCTCGGTAGTTCACAATAAAGTGAATGTCATTTTCTTCCTACACAAGAATTTTTTGTTGATTATGAGATATTCTCGAGTATATCAAGTGTTCAATGCAAAATCTTATTCGACGGAAAATTTCTTAAATGCCATATTTCGGCAGTGTCCAAGTTTTACTTGGAGTGAAATTCGAACGTCTCAAAATTTATATCAGAATGATTTTTGTTGTAGGTTGAGAGATGTAATTACCATTGAAATTTGGAATGAGCTTTCGACATTTATGGAGTGCTATCAATTTTCTGATTGTAAATGAAATATATTTTGTCGTTTTGCTTAAAAAATAAAAAATTGCAGCGGAATTCTTCAAGCCGCCCAAAATTAATTTTGGGCGTTTGCTAAATCCAAAAACAGAAACTCCATTGGCTGCCGAAACAAGCACTCACAATATTGGTGGTCTGTGTTGGGTAATCGATTAGTAATATGGAAAATCTATTATCACTTTCCTCACTTAACTTAATGGGTTTTATTTATTATCTCCTATACTATTAGAGGCTTCCCCTTTTCCAAAATCCAAAATGGTAAAATTATAATTATCAATCTCACTCACATTTTCTTTTATATACTTAAATTATGGATCCAATTTATCAATTTAGCTTAATTTTTCTTCTTATACATTTAAATTATAGACCCCAGTTGTCAACTTCATTCACATTTCCTTCCATATATTTAAATTTTGGGCCCAATTTATCAATTTCAATCAATTTTTCTTCTTATACATTTAAATTGTGAGACCCAATTATTAATCTCACTCACTTTATCCGCTCACAATCCATTTCCTATTCATCATCTTTCTCCCCCACCCCCTTTGTAATATTTTTGAAAGGACTGTTACGTTGTAGTGTGCGAATGAAATTTAACCCATTTTTTTTAAAATATTGTGTGGTGACATTTTTGTAAATAATTGACGTTTTTCAAAAAACATGCGCGATTACATTTTCGTAAATACTGAAAATTATCAACTGATGCTGCTCACAATCGTTAACTTTAGTGCTGGCACTACTAAAAGTAGCACCGGCACTATTTAACACATGTGCTGATACTCTTGAACTCATTTGTTGTCACTAATCAAAATACATACTCTATCACTTAATAACAAAATTTACAAAAACTTCAAGACCCAATAATACAATCAATGTTACTAGTAAAACACATACACTGATACTCCTTGTAACTAATGCTGACTATACCAGTTTAATGTCAATATCAGTGTTAGTATTTTTGATTATCAATACATGTGTTGACACTCATTGTAACTAATGTTGGCTATATCGTTATTATTAGTGCCAGAATTAGTATTTTAGAGCGACAGGTACATCTGATGTCACTCCTTGTGCAGTGCGAGCAAAGTGTCAGTTATTTACAAAAAAATCACCGCGTATTTTTTAAAAATGTCACATGTTCGATTCAGCCCGGTGCAAACCCGGTTCAAAATCGCTACTCCCTCCGTCCCCGGTTTAAGTTTTGTACTATGCATCAGTTTAAAGTTTTTAGTTGTTTTATTAGCTAAAATAGACAATGAAAACCACTTGTCATTCTCATAATAAAAATTCCTACGCACTTTCTCTCTATTACTTTACTTTTTATAATTAAAATATTTACTTTTTCTTAATTTCCATACCATAATCCACGTGCCAAGTAAAACTACTCACTACTGGGAAAAACACATTTCCCGTATATACATAGAAACAGTATACAAGTACATATTCTTCTTTGTTTCCGTCCGGTTTTTCGTTCCTTTTCCTTTCATCAATCCCTCTCCCGTTGACCAACTAACAAGCAACCAAACATGATCATTTAATTTCCAGCCAATCCTTACAATTAAAAATCTAGTGTTTATAAAGACTACAGTACTATTTAATAAACCAAGTGATCTACAAAAGCTTTTATAAACTACAAGTACAATTGTGGTGTAACAAAGAGAAAAGGTAGAAAAAAGATGTGTTTTTTTTGGAGGAAAAGAGCCATCTGCAGAGGAGGTTTCTCAAGAACTTGATAGATATGGTTTCACTGCCATTGTCACAAGTCCTCTTACTTTGATCATCTTCTTTCTTGTTTCATTCTTGTGGCATAACAAAAAGAAAAGGAGCAAAAAGATGCCATTTTTTGACGTAAAAGGGTCTTCTGGTTTCTCAACTTGGTCAACAGCTGAGGAGGTTACTCAAGGAATCGATGGATCCGGCCTCACGGCCATTGTCACAGGTTCTCTCATTCTCTTCTACGTTCTTGTTTCATTTACTTAAAAAGAAAAAATAAATGATGCAAAAAACGTTCGTATCAGTTCAAATCCAACGACAGGTTGTATCCTGTATGTTTGAATAGTCTGAAAAAAAAGAATAACAAACACGTAAACTAAGTCGCGGCTTCACCGGCGAAGGCCCTCCGGCGTGAGAGTAAGTATTTGTGTTTAGAAAGAGAAATCAATTGACAAAAGTTTAGAGTCAAAAGATGCGTTACCTAAATAATATAAATTATGCCTTGTATTTATAGGTGTAGGATGTAGAGTCCATCTTTGATTAGGAAGTTGTGTGAGAGAAGGTTATAATCTTAGTTGGTGATGGCCAAACGGGCTGGCCCGTCCCGTCCCGATTCGTACGGACAAATCCGCGGGCGAAACGGGTTGAAGCCCATTTGATGAAACGGGCCTAAACACGGCTCGTCCCGTCCCAATTTACCCGTTTGGTCCGTACGGACCAACCCACGGGCCAAACGGGTTTTCCTATTTTTTTTAATTTTATTAAAAAAAAATCAGAAACAATCAGAAAAAATATGGAAAAAATAAAAAGAAATTTTGTATTTAATAAGGTATTTTTTTAAAATATAAAATCACTTAGAAATAAGAAAATTAGTTATTTTATATATAAAAAAAGATAGAAAAAAACTAAACAAATGAAAGTATATAAAAGAAAAGAGGGACGGACTACCCTATATTTATTTTTTATTTTCTTTTAATTTTTTATTGAATACAAAATAATATTTTAAACTTTGTTTATTAGTGATTTTTTTACAAAAAGGTATATGAAAAAAGATAGAAAAAAACTAAATAATTTAAAGTATATAAAAGAAAAGAGGGACATACTATCCTTTATTTATTTTTATTTTTTTATTAATATTTTATTGACTAGAAAATAATATTTTAGACTTTGTTTATTAGTGATTTCTTTTACAGAAAGGTAAATAAAAACGATAGAAAAATGCTAAACAAATGAAAGTATATAGAAGATAGAGGGACGGACTACCCTATATTTATTTTTTGTTTTCTTTTAATTTTTTATTGACTAGGAAATAATATTTTAGACTTTGTTTATTAGTGATTTTTTTTACAAAAGGGTATATAAAAAAGATAGAAAAAAACTAAACTATTTAAAGTATATAAAAGAAAAGAGGGACGGACTATCCTTTATTTATTTATATTTTTTTATTAATTTTTTATTGACTAAGAAATAATATTTTAAACTTTGTTTATTAGTGATTTTTTTTTTATAAAAAGGTATATACAAAAGATAGAAAAAAGCTAAACAAATGAAAATATAAGAGGGACGAACTACCCTATATTTATTTTTTATTTTATTTTAATTTTTATTGACTAGGAAATAATATTTTAGACATTTTTTATTAGTTATTTTTTTACAAAAACGTATATATAAAAAGATAGAAATAACTAAAAAAATGAAAGTATATAAAAGAAAAGAGGGACGGACTATCCTTTATTTATTTTTATTTTTTTATTAATTTTTTATTGACTATAAAATAATATTTTAGACTTTTTTTACTCCCTACGTCCTCGAGTATGATTTTTAGTTTTTTTTTTGTTGTTTGTCAGTTTGAGCAATATGGTAAATACTTTAGGGGTTAGGGTAAAGTAAAAACATTATTAATATTTTCTAAAGGTTAAATTATTATTATTATTATTATTAAATAGTTTTCTCTTAATTATTACTATTATGTAATATTCAATTATCAATAATATTAGTAAATATTTCTTTACATATATAGTATTGATTTAGGATATGCATGGAGTTTAGGATATGTAATATATGATTTAGGGTATAAGATATATGATAAATGGTTTAGGGTATAAGGTATATTATAAATTGTTTATGGTATATGATATATGGTATAAGGTATAAGGTATATGACATGCATATAGTTTAAGGTATGGGTTAGGATATGGGATATAGGGTTTAGGGTTTAGTGAGTGGTATATATTACAAGGTTTAGGGTATAGAAGTATATACTTTAGGGTATGGGGTATAAATATGATTTAAGGTATAGGGTTTAGGGTATGGGGTATATAGGATTAGAATATAGGGTTTAGGGTTTAGAATTCAAACAGGTCCGTGCAGACCTCTTTGATAACAGGCCAAACGGGACATGGATCAAACGGATCTTCTGATCCGCGGGCCAAAGCCCGGTCCGTGCAGATTTCTTTGATCCAAGCCCGTTCCGTATGAAAAGCGAGCTGGACGGGTTACGGGCCACGGGTTGGACGGGCCCGAGCCAAACGGGCCGCGGGCAACGGTCCGTGCGAACCTCCCACGGAATTGAGCCCATTTTGGTCATCTCCAATCCTAGTTGGATTATAACAGCCCATAATCCCTGTTTGAGTAGGATTAGATAATAGCATTATGCACGTGGGCCTAAGAGGCAAGCTCCTCGGTATATAAAAAGCTTGGTTGACATAATGAATGCCGAGGAAGAGAAGATTAAGGATAGGGAAGTCCATTTCCTTGTCCTGGATGGTGACCGAGGAAGGTCTCCTCGTCTTTTGACGAAGCCCTCATTGACTTTGATGAATGCCTTGCTCGGCATGTGAGAGGGTGCCCTGTCGGCATACATGAATTCCATGCCTTAGTCACTATTCGCTCTGATATGTCTAGGTTGACATAGTGGGAATGACGAGTATGCACGATGACCAAAGGTTGGGAAGGTCCACATTCGTAATTGAGACTTGTTTAGATTTATATTTTGTGCCCAATCCATTAGGTCTTGCTCGTTTGATGACCTACGTTCGTAACTCGTTTTATACCGTTCAATTCAAATTGTCAATAATTAGTTTGTCATTTCAGGAGCATGTAGTGGTCTTGGAATGGAGACGACTAGGGTTCTTGCTATGCGTGGTGTTCACGTTGTTATGGCAGTGTTAGATTTAGAAGTTGGGAAAAAAGTCAAAGATAATATACTTGAGGAAGTTGCTGCAGCAAAAATTGATGTTCTGGCGATTGATCTCAGCTCATTGGATTCAGTGAGGAAATTTGCTTTGGAGTTCATGTCCTTGAAGCTTCCTCTAAACATCCTCATGTAAGTTCAAATATGCTGTTTTTGAATCGATAAATTTCATTAATTTCTTATAAAGGTTAACCCGTTGTTAAGGTGTGTTTAAAAGTAACAATGCAGGGGTCCTGCTTTCTGAATTTAAGCTTTCCGAAGATGGCATAGAACTGCATTTTGCTATAAACTATTTAGGTATATATTCCTCACTTTATTTTCCCAAATATTTCTTATTAATTATTATCATTTCCAAGCTATGCTCTTGATTACAATATGGTAACCTTGCAGGCCATTTCCTTTTGACAAATCTTTTGATGGAGAACATGAAAACTACAGCTTCTCAGAGCCTAGTCCAAGGAAGGATCATAAACGTTTCTTCTGTTGGGATTGGAGTCCTAAACTACAAGAAGAAAAGGGGCCTAAGTCGGAGGAATTGCTGAATCAAGGAGGAAATTCGGGGAAAACTTTCTGCCGTGGTGGGCGACCGCCCATGGGGGGGGTGGGCGACCGCCCATGAGTACAGAGGTTTTGGGCTCAGGGAATTTTGGCTTGGGCGACCGCCCATGTTGTGGTGGGCGACCGCCCACGTGTCGGGTGAAAATTCTGCAGCTTGATTTTGTTTCCTATTTTGATTAGAACTCTTCTTAAATTAGATTTAGGGTTCCTTGTATTACTATATAAACATAGATCCGGCCTAGAACTCATTGTAGCAACATATTAGAGAGACTAATAACATATTGGCTTGGCAATTGCCCCCGGACGTAGTTCACGAGTTGGTGAATGAACCGGGTAAACAACTCTTGTGTTCTTGTGTGTGATTGTTTCTTTCTTGTACGTGTGGGTGTGTTAATTTCTTTGTGTTGATTGCAAACGGAGAGCACCAATTTCACAACAACTGGTATCAGAGCTTTGGTTCGGAGGATTCAAAATTCTTTCATTAGTTGATTAATTTTGAATCGCGTTCTTGGGGATTTTGGTGAAGCAGTCAAGATGAAGAACCATATCGAGAAATTCAGCGGTGTGAATTTCACGTTTTGGAAGACAAGGATTGAAGACTACCTTTATTGTAAGGATCTTCATAAGCCCTTGAAGGAGAAGCCCGAAGACATGTCACAAGGGGATTGGGAGGTGTTGGATCGGAAGGCGTTAGGAGCGGTAAGGAGTGCCCTAACCGACGACGTTGCACGGAACGCTATGGAGGCCAAGACAACGGTGGAGTTGCTACAAACGCCGTCGGACATGTATGAGAAGCCGTCGAATATCAATAAGGTGCATTTGATAAAGAGGTTTGCGAATGCGAAGATGTCGTAGGCGAGACACGGCAAGTCATATCGGCAATTTCAAAGGTATGGTGGACCAATTGAAAAGTGTTGATATTACTTTCTCCGATGAAGTGCTAGCTTGTTTTCTTCTAAAATCATTGCCTGATAGTTGGGAGGTTACTGTCACAACGATTAGTACGTCGAAAACGGCATTGGTGTATACGGAGGTTAGAGATCTCATCCTGCAAGAGGAGTTGCGAAGGAAAGAGAAAAGGGGAGAATCGTCCGTAGATGGGGCTGCACTTAGGGTGGAGAGAAAAAGGGGTGGACCTAAGGGGAAAAAGGTCAAGTGCTACAATTGTGGTGAATTGGGGCACATCAGTTATGATTGTCCGGGAAAAAGTGGTGGTGCGCACGTGGTGGATGATGGTGGTGATGTATTAATCCTAGGGGAGGAACAGTCGGGTGAAGATTGGGTGTTGGACTCTGGAGCTTCTTGTCATGCTAGTGGGGATGCGGAATCAATGAGGCGTTACAAAACCGGAGATTTTGGGGTTCTCTATCTTGGTGATGGTCAACCATTGAAGATCAAAGGTAAGGGGGATGTAATGATGAAGACACCTAATGGGGCTGTTTTACAACTACACAACGTGATGCATGTTCCGGATTTGAGGAGGAGGGTGATTTCTGTGGGACAACTTGATAGTGAAGGATACGGTGTTTCTTTCATTGGTGGGTCTTGGGAAGTCACAAAAGGGGCTAAGGTGTTGGCTCATGGGGTTAAGGGAAAGACGTTGTACTCTACCTACAATGTCGTTTTTCGTTCCGGTGGGAGCAAGAGGCTTAAGAACCGGCCTGTTGGTGTAAAAAGGGGAGACATCAAGAAACGGTATGTTGGGGAGGACTCAAAGTTGATCAACGCGGTGTGGATGTCCAAGGGCCCTAACAGAGAGCGGATTCAGACCAAAAACAGTCGATGCAAGAAACAAGGTGTGTCCAAGTTTCAAGGGGAGGCATTGCGAGGAAGGTGGGTCTGGAGGGAGAAGGCGAAGTTAGACTTGCGGGGAGAAATCAAGGTAGAAGCTGGTTTGGGGAGGCAAGAACGATCTAACACGGAGAGGTTGAAACGTCGCTTGGTTTCAACTCGCCTTAGTACTTGAGGAGTGGTGCGGTAGTGTCAAGCCAATATGGATGAGGGGAATGTGTTCGAAGGTCTTTACTCTGTGGTGGGAGTTGATGGGTGATTTATGTTTGTTAGTTTAGTCTCCGGTGGGAGATTGTTGGGATTGGAGTCCTAAACTACAAGGAGAAAAGGGGCCTAAGTCGGAGGAATTGCTGAATCAAGGAGGAAATTCGGGGAAAACTTTCTGCCGTGGTGGGCGACCGCCCATGGGGGGGGTGGGCGACCGCCCATGAGTACAGAGGTTTTGGGCTCAGGGAATTTTGGCTTGGGCGACCGCCCATGTTGTGGTGGGCGACCGCCCACGTGTCGGGTGAAAATTCTGCAGCTTGATTTTGTTTCCTATTTTGATTAGAACTCTTCTTAAATTAGATTTAGGGTTCCTTGTATTACTATATAAACATAGATCCGGCCTAGAACTCATTGTAGCAACATATTAGAGAGACTAATAACATATTGGCTTGGCAATTGCCCCCGGACGTAGTTCACGAGTTGGTGAATGAACCGGGTAAACAACTCTTGTGTTCTTGTGTGTGATTGTTTCTTTCTTGTACGTGTGGGTGTGTTAATTTCTTTGTGTTGATTGCAAACGGAGAGCACCAATTTCACAACATCTTCCATGGCTCATCAATATGTACATCATGAAGGAATACGTTTTGACAAAATTAATGATGATACCGGGTAAATATATATATAGCGTTTTACACTACTGTCGTGTTGTAGATTCCTTTAGTTGCATATTTATTTTATGTGTTCAAGGGAGTTTCAACTCTTTAAGTGTGAGTTTGCTCGTCAGATTCAAGTACGGACAGTCAAAACTTGCCATTATATTGCACACTAATGAACTTGCTAGGCGCTTGAAGGTAATTTTTATATGCTTTCTCCTTTTCAAGTCCGGCCTTCTGGATCAAATATTTTATTACTACTACTTATTTTGGGTGGATCCTTGCAGGAAGAAGGGGCGAATGTGATTGCTAACTCATTGCATCCCGGATCAGTCGCTGGAACCAATATTCATCTTCAGCATAGCCTTCTTAAATGTATTACCGTACCCTCAGAGTAATTTTTCTTTATATATGTGATTTACTTCTAGTAATTTGACATTTGAGTTGTTGATATAGGGATTAGCATAATTGCTCCATTCTTCAAATATCTGGTTAAGAATGTAGCGCAGGTGAGTAACAAAGTATCCGATCCAATCTATCAACGTGTTTTGCTACTAGTCCAATATTTTTTTTTTTCACATAAAAAAGAACAAGACATTTATTTATTTACTTCCGTTTAAATGTTGTGGTTGAAGGGAGCGGCCACGACATGCTACGTAGCACTGCATCCGCGTGTGAATGGTGTGAGTGGGGAGTACTTTGCAGACTGTAATATATCAAAAGCTAGCTCTTTGGCTGGAAATAGAGAACTGGGAAAGAAACTATGGGATTTCAGCTTCAGCTTAATTAATTCATCACAAGTAGAAGGAGGAGTTGACTTTAGTCAAGACTAACTGGTTGAGCATTTTAAGGGAATCATATTCACATGGTTTCATGTGTTCTACTGTCCATGATATGGAGCCTGAGCACAGGCTACTAATTATTGTTTTTGTATCAGTATTTCACACATTTCAATGTATTTTATTGTTTAATGTATATGATAATAATATGGACGTATCATCATTCTTAAATGCCATATTTCGACAGTGTCCAAGTTTTACTTGGAGTGAAATTCAAACGTATCAAAATTTATATCATAATGATTATTGTTGTAGGTTGAGAAATATAATTACCATTGAAATTTGGAATAAGTCTTCGACATTTGTCAATTTTCTGATTGTGAATTGTGAATGAAATATATTTTGTCGTTTGCTTAAAAAAAATTGCAGCGGAATTCTTCAAGCCGCCCAAAATTGATTTTGGGCGTTTGCTAAATCCAAAAACAGAAACTCCATTGCTGCCCAAACAAGCACTCATAATATAATAATATTGGTGTCTTAGTTGGGTTGATTGAAGACGGAGGAGAGGAGGTGGAATTTCAAATACCAATCGAGTAGTAATATGAAGTAGTATCTATTATCACTTTCCCCACTTAACTAAATGGGTTTTATTTATTATCTTCTAGACTATATCCATCGTTTTGATGCAAAATTTGCAGTATTTTTTATGATAGATACAATTTTTACAACAAATTTTTGTTAGAATATGGATTAATAATATGTGTTATTTAATTTCATATGTTATAATTATTTAATAATGTTAAAGTATAGATCAAATATGTACACTAAGAAGATCAAGTGTGGGCACTATCATTCTTTAATACAGTATTTAATTTCATATGTGGTAACTTTACACCACCTTCTTTATGAAAGGGTGTAGTCCTTAAATGAAGTGCCCTTCTCTATCTATATAAAGGCAATCCATCAGCCATTTAGAGACACTTATTCATTCACTAAATTCAGTCACAAATCTTCTCTTTATTCACTAAGAAGATCAAGTGTGGGCACTATCATTTAGAAGTACTATCTCCCTACTCTTTTCTTTCATTCAAGAACAAGTATCAAGATCATACAATAGATTCTTCAGGTACACGCTTCCGTCTTCATCTTCCTCTCATTCTTAATCTAGTTGTGAGTCGGTTCATGGTTTGATGGGTCATTTTGTTTCAACAATTGGTATCAGAGCCTACTCATATTCTAGATCAAGTTTGAGTATTATGAAAAACCTTTATGTTTTATTATGCTTTTGATTCTTCAGATTCCATGTTTATCATGTGTTCTTGAATCATTATCATACTCTAATTCAGATTCTAGAGTATGGTGTTAAAACTTACGTAAAATCTAGGGAGAAACGCGATTCTCCATAAGTTATGGAGAAACGGGTTACGGGTATCCAGAAACCTTTTGTATTGGCCATGACCTTGTCCCATGGTTACTTCTGGATATCAGTCTCAAAGGTTCTGGATATCCAGAACCCTTTGAAAGGATATCCAGAAGCTTATGAAAGTGATATCCAGAAACCTTCAAAATGATATCCAGAAACTTTCAAAATGTTTCTGGATATTCATTTGATGATTTCTGGATATACATTTGAAGGTTTCTGGATATCCAGAAACCTTCAATAAGCAATTTCTGGTCTTGGCCTTGGATTTGGCTTCAAATCTATTTTTTCTGGATATCCGCCCAAAGGCTTCTGGATATCCGTTCCAAAGCTTCTGGATATCCAGAACCCTTTGAGACTGATATCCAGAAATTTTCTTCTGGTTATCAAACTAATAGCTTCTGGCTATTAAAAACGCGTTTCTCCATAGTTATGGAGAAACGCGTTTCTCAGCAGACCTACTCTAAAACTTAATTATAAAATTTTGGTTTTACTCAAAAGGCTTTTCAATTCTTAATGTAAGATTATCCTATTTTGGACATAGCCACCATCATTGGATGCGTTGTGAGTTTGTTCAAATGCATAGCCACACATTTAAAAATGTGATGTGAGTGTGCGGATCTACTTGCTTTGGTTGAATATTGATTCACTATTAAGTTAAGAATTGATAGTCTAAATCTGGAAAATTGGATGTTATGGCTCGATGTCCTGGTATTGGACCACAAAGGGGGGTGCGGGGGGCTACGCCCCCCGCGATATGGTATGGCTCTCTATACGTCGCGAGGCGGGCTCTGCTCGACCGAGCACCTCCCTTGACTCGGCCGAGTACCCCATTTGTATCAGCACAACATTTGAAAAATTTTGAAAATGCGCCATCCAACGGTCATGATGCTCGACCGAGTCAAGGATAGTGCTCGGCCGAGCACCCATAAGGACTCGGCCGAGCACCCCTAAGGACTCGGCCGAGCGTGAGGGATCAGAAAGGGGTATTCTCTGGAGTGTTTTGCTCGGTCGAGCACCTTCCTTGACTCGGCCGAGCACCACTTGAATTTTGCCAGATTTTCAAAATTTTCAATCTTTTGCTATTTTGATCAATTTTCATTCATTTTTTGAGTAAAGTACACATTATTTTATGCCCAAAATTTTGTGATAATTTGTTAGTAAATTGTAGTATCTGGACACCAGTCACGCTTCGGTGGTTCTTGGAGTTATCAAACTTTAAGAATGGACGGGTAGAACAAAAGGATTACTATCTTTTATTAATAAATTTCATTAATTACCTTAAGGCCTTTTGTTTCCGATTAATTATATCCTTAACATTTTTGGACAAAATTAACATGCTTGTTTCCCAAAGGAGACCTTGTTGATTAAATTCAAACTTGTTAAAAGATGAATGTAAATATTGATATGTGATAACATGCTTATTTTCAAAGGAGACCTTGTTGTTGACTAAGTATTTACATTCATGGGGTAATAATTGAACTAAACGTTTGGTTATTTTAAATACTTTGTACCATTCCAAAGGAAGGCGAGTGTTTAAAATAAATTGTTTGTATTCTTTATTGCCGGGTAACAAGTACCTTAAACTTTAGGGCATTTTCTATACTTGAACCGGCCCAAAGGAAGGCAAGTATTTAAAGTGTATTGTTTAAGCTATTTGTTTACCCTAAGATAAATCAAATTGTGAGTCAATTCACAATCCAAAGATTAGTCTTGATGTCATATTGATTATCTTTTATTTTGATGGAATTCATTTGATATAGTTAATCATTGTGTAGTTTCTTATATATGTTTTGTTTCATTCTTGTTCTTCTCCTTCAGATTTGATTAATGCTTCATCCGTAACTACTGCTATAAATGATGTACCTTTGCTTACTGAGACTAAACTTAAAATTTGGAAAAATAATATAACGATGATCTTAGGCAATATGAACATCGATCACGCATTAGGGGAATCAAGTCCCGCTGCTCTCACTAAAGGAAATACCGTTATAGAACGGAAAAATGTTGAGCAATGGGAACGGTCCAACCGTGTGAGTCTAATGATCATGGAAAATGCAGTTTCAAAGACATTTTTTGACAATGTCTCTGAAATCGAAAATGCTGAATTTTTCTTTGAATTCTTGTGAAAACTTGTTTTCATACGGTACAAGGGTGACGAAAATCTTCGGGAGTACATTATTGAATTATTTCATCTTTCGATCAAACTAAAGGCACTTAAGTTAGAGATTTCGAAAGATTTGCTCGTGCACTTAGTTTTGATCTATCTTCCTCCTCAATTTGGTCCTTTTGAGGTGACCTATAAATGTCGAAAGTACAAGTGGAATATTAATGGATTACTTTCACATATGACATTAGAGGAAAATAGGATGAAATATCTTAAATTAGAAAGTACTCACTCAACATTTACTTCTTCTCGTAGGATTAAGAGAAGAGGGAAGGAAATTGCGGTTGCAAGTAAGAAGCATAAGGGATCATTTAAGGGTAATAAAGTCAAGAAATGCTTCTTTTGCAAAGACCTTACTCGCATGAAGAACGACTACCATAAGTATCGCAAATGGCGAATTCAGAATGATATGTCATTTGGTCTTGTTTGTACCAAGGCAAATTTGATTTCAATTCCTTAATATACATAGTGGTTGTATTTGGTGCAACAACTCACATTAGTTCATGTATGCAGGGTTGCCTGAATTACCGAATCTCCAGTGAAGATGTGAAATACATCTATATGGAAGCTGGAAATTCGGTCGAAGTTATATGCATAGGGATTTTAGGTTAATGTTAAGTACTGGCTATTATTTTGTATTAAATAATACATTCATTGAACCATCTTTTAGATGGAATTTAATATCTATCACAATTTTAGGACAAGGAAGGTTACTCTTATTCTTTTGGTAATAATAAATGTGATCTTTATTTTAAATTCTAAATTTGTCGGTACTAGTACTTTGTCATATATCGATAATCTTAATTTACTTGACACAGTCAAGAAAAATGAATGAGTCCCATAATAATGAAACCAAAACTAAAGGCACTAAGCAAAAGTTATCAAGTGAAAATTCTTGTATTCTATTGCATAGGCGTTTGGGTCATATCTCCAAAGGGAGAATTGATAAAGCTTATGTCGGAGGGAATCCTAAAATAACTTGATACTCCGGATAAAACTTTTGCATTAAGTGTTTTAAAGAATAAATTTACAAACATTAAAGGAAATAGAATTTTGAGAGTATCAAACGTTTTGAAACTAATTCATATGGACATTTGTGGACCATTCATTAACCCTTCATGGAATGGTCAACAATATTTCATTACGTTCATGGATGATTACTCTCGTTATGGATACATTATTTTCTTCATGTAAAGTTTCAATCATTGGATGTTTTCAAGTCTTTTAAGGCATAAGAAAGACTATTAAGAACGTTAAATCCGATCATGATAGTGAAAACTACGGACGGTATAACGTATTGGATGAATAACGTGCGAGTCCTTTATACTCGCTATTTTGAAGAATGTAGGATTGTCCCTCACTACACCATGCTGGGCAAACCTAGCATAGTATATTGGAGAGACATAATAGAATCCTCAAGGATATGGTAAGAAGTATGTTTTCTTGTACTTCTTTACCTCACTCATTATGGGCGAATTATTAAAAAACCGCAGCTTATATTCTCAATAGAGCACCTTCAAAAGCTACCGACAAAACCCCTTATGAGTTATGGACGAATAAGAAACCGTCCTTAAATCATCTTCATGTATGGGGGTGTCCAGCAGAAGCTAGACCTTATAGACCTAATGAGGGCAAACTGGACCTTAATACTGTTAGTAGCTATTTTGTAGGGTATGCCAAGAGATCTAGGGGATATAAATTTTATGACCCAAAAACTAGAACATTTTTTGAAACTGGCAATGTTAGGTTCTTTGAGGATGTTGAATTTAGTGGGAGAAATAGTAATGATCTGATCTATTTTGAATTTGATCTGATCTATTTGAATTTGAAGAGTTAGAGAAACCACTCTATATTCCTCAAACTTTAGTTTCTGTTGAAAATCAAGTAATTGTACCTGAAATTCAACAAGAACATACAATTCAAAATAATATAGAGACTCCCGTAAATAACGGACAACATGAGAATGTTGGACATGAGAAAATTCAACAACCTCAATTTGAGGATGATCCAGTGCCCTTAAGAAGATCTATTAGAGCTAGAAGAAATGCTATTCCGGATATTTATGATATGTGTCTTGCGGAAAATTAGGACACCTTAGGTTTAGTGGGAGATGATCTAATCACTTTCCATGAAGCCATTAATAGTCCTAATTCTCATAAGTGGATCAATGCCATTAATGAGGAGTTAAAATCAATGAAATACAATGACATTTGAGATCTTGTCCCATTAACTGAAGGTGTAAAATCTATTGGTTATAAATTGATATTTAAAACCAAAAGAGATTAGCAAGGTAATGTGAAAAGATATAAGGCACATCTTGTTGTTAAATGATTTACTAAAAAGGAAGGCATTGATTATAAAGAAACATTTTTTCAGGTATCTTCTAAAAACCTCTTTTATGATCATTATGGCATTAATGACACATTATGATCTTGAGCTTCATCAAATGGATGTTAAGACAGCTTTTCTCAATGGCGACATTGAGGAAACTATCTATATGAAGAAACCAGAAATGGTGACTAATTCGGATCAAACTAAGTCAACTAGTTTGTAAACTTAAGAAATCCATTTATGGGCTTAAGCAAGCATCTCGTCAATGGTACTTAAAATTTAACCAAGTTATTCTTTCATTTGGCTTTGAAATGAATCTTGGTGAAGATTGTGTGTACCATAAGTTCAGTGGGAGTAGATTTATAATTTTGATCTTATATGTGGATGATATTTGGATGATATTTTTCTTGCTAGTAATGATAAGGACCTTCTAAAAGAAACTAAGAAATTTCTCAAACAAATTTGAGATAAAAGATCTTGGTAAGGCATCTTTTGTATTGGGAATCCAAATTCACCGTGATCATTCACGAGGTATTTTTGGATTATCACAAAAGAACTATATAGAGAAGGTATTACAAAGGTTTAGCATGAAAAATTGTAAACCACATGACACCCCTGTCTCTAAGGGAGATAAATTCAGTCTAAAGCAATGTCCTAAAATTAATTTTAAATCCAAGTATAAGGAAAATATCCCTTATGCACCGGTAGTAGGAAGCTTAATGTATGCGCAAGTCTGTACTCGTACAAACCTTGCATTTATTATTGGGATGCTTGGTCAATACCAAAGCAATTAGGAAAATAAGAACATTAAGTCGCATCCAAAAGAATGATGAAGTACCTATAAAATATTAATCTACATGCTTATGTATATAAAGTCGGATCATTTTGAGATCATTAAGTATTCCGATTCTGTTTTACTGGATGCAAGGATGTCGAAAGACATCATATGGTTATGTCTCTTGTTGAAGAGAAATAAGTATAAAATGAACAAATAGATATACAACTTATAGGATCAAACTCCATGTTATTGGATTCATTTTATAAAGCGTAATCTCTTTTGATGTTTCACGAGCATACTGCTCATATGGGTGAAACAATTTTTTGATAATGCTTAAATCAGTGAGAGTTTGTGTTGTTTTCTATTTATTTGTGTTGTTTTTATTTATATTGATCTCATTTGGTTAAGTAGGACTAGTTGGAGAATATATATATGCGTTCTTCATATATATTCATTAATATTCCATGCTACATATCTATACTTAATCTATGTCATTTAGTTGGATATATATATGTGATTAATGTGGGTTTAGTTGCGAATCAATTACAACGACTGCCCCTTTAGTCCCTATACTTATAAGACTAATGGACGGGATTGTGTTGAATGACAATAAACGTGCACATAAGGGTTGTCATTCATGTTATAAATGATTAAGGCATTTATTTAGTAAAAGATACATATTAATATTAATCCAAGTGGGAGATTGTTAGAACATGGATTAATAATATGTGTTATTTAATTCCATATGTTATAATCATTTAATAATGTTAAAGTATAGGCCAAATATGTAGAATTCCATTAGGTGTAAGTACCATTAAATGATGGGTATAATGGTAACTTCACACCACCTTCTTTATGAAAGGGTGTAGTCCCTAAATGAAGTGCCCCTTTTCTATCTATATAAAGGCTATCCATCAGCCATTTAGAGACACTTATTCATTCACTAAATTCAGTCACAAATCTTCTCTTTATTCACTAAGAAGATCAAGTGTGGGCACTATCATTTAGAAGTACTATCTCCCTACTCTCTTCTTTCATTCAAGAACAAGTATCAAGATCATACAATGGATTCTTCAGGTACACGCTTCCGTCTTCATCTTCCTCTCATTCTTAATCTAGTTGTGAGTCGGTTCATGGTTTGATGGGTCATTTTGTTCCAACAATTTCTTCAACAATTTGCTTTAAATTTTATTTCAAATAAAAATATTCTTCAATTATTCATTATTATTTCATTTATATATTACGTTATTTTATTTTATATTATAAAATCTTGTCATGCTATCGAATTTTTTTTTTTGAAAATGATTTTTTAAAAAATAGGGAGAAAAACGGGATATCGCAACTCTATCTCTTTCACTAAATTTGGTAGTCACATCGGTTTGTAGCCGCCCCCTTCTATTAGAGGCAGGGATGGCAATTTTATCGGGTCCGGCTCGAACCCGAAAATATCCGACCCGTTCGGGTCGAATTCGGTAGTCACATTTTAAAACCCCTGGATTCGAGTTCGATATTTCAATGGTGCGCGAATCCCGAACTCCCTCTTAATCATTCATTTATGCCTATTTTACAACGTCTTCTTTCTTTTCTAGATTATTCATTTATTTATTTATGTTTCACATTTTGGTTTTACTCTAAAACTTGTCCTACAATTAACTACCTAGAACTTAATTATGTTGATTAAATTTGAACCGATGAAGCGGCTAAGGTGAGCTGGTGAGGCAACACTTTGATGTAGGCCCATTTTTTAATTTCTTGAATTAATTTAGTATGTTTCAAATTTAATTAATTAATTAATTAATTTATTTATATTATTGGTAAGTTGTCAGTTTATTAGGTTATTGTATATTGGCATGTTTAAGAGTAATGAGTAAAGAAAATTTTTGCTGTTATTTTTACCGGGCCGACCCAAACCCGAAAATATCTGACCCGTTTGGGTCGGGTTCGATAGTCACATTTTAAAATTCGTCGAGTTCGGTATTTCCATGGTGTCCGACCCGAACTACCTCTTAATCATTCATTTATGCCTATTTTACAACGTCTTCTTTCTTTTCTAGATTATTTATTTATTTATGTTTCACATTTTGATTTTACTCTAAAACTTGTCCTACAATTAACTACCTAGAACTTAATTACGTTGATTAGTACAAATTTGAACCGATGAAGCGGCTAAGGTGAGGCAACACTTGATGTAGGCGCCATTTTTTAATTTCTTGAATTAATTTAGTATGTTTCAAATTTAATTAATTAATTAATTTATTTATATTATTGGTAAGTTGTCAGTTTATTAGGTTATTGTATATTGGCATGTTTAAGAGTAATGAGTAAATACAATTTTTGCTGTTACTTAATGAAAGATAGTTTTCTTTCTTAAAAAAACTAGTTGCTCTTGAAATCAATTCTGGTTCGCAATGAAATCAATTTTTGCTGATATTGTATATTGGCATGTTTAAGAGTAACGGGTCGGGTTCGGCTATTTCGGGTCGAACGGGTTTGATTAATATGCTTGAACAATCGGGCCAGGTTCGATTAGGTCAAACCCAATCCGAACCCGACCCGTTGTCATCCCTAATTAGAAGTTTTCCCTTTTCCAAAATGGTAAAATTATAGACCCTAGTTCTCAACCTCACTCACATTTTCTTTCACATACTTAAATTGTGGGTCAAACTTATCAATTGCACTCAATTTTTCTTCTTGTACATTTAAATTGTGAGACCCAATTGTCAATCTCACTCACTTTATCCTCTGCTCACAAGTCACAACCCATTTCCCATTCATCCTCTTTCACCCCCACCCCCCTTTGTAATATTTTTAAAAGGACGGTTACGTTGTAGTGTGCGAATGAAATTTAACCCATTTTTTAAAATAATGTATGGTGACATTTTTGTAAATAATTGACGTTTTTTAAAAAACGTGCGCGATGATATTTTCGTAAATACTGAAAATTATCAACTGATGCTGCTGACAATCGTTAACTTTAGTGTTGACACTACTAAAAGTAGCACTGACACTATTTAACACATGTGCTGATACTCTTGAACTCATTTGTTGTCACTAATCAAAATACATGCTCTATCACTTAATAACAAGATTTACAAAAATTTCAAAGACCCAATAATACAATCAATGTTACTAGTAAAACACATACACTGATACTCCTTGTAACTAATGCTGGCTATATCGATTTAATGTCAATATCAGTGTTAGTGTTTTTGATTATCAGTTACATGTGTTTGCACTCATTGTAACTAATGTTGGTTATATCGTTAGTGCCATAATTAGTATTTTAGAGTGATAAGTACATGTGCTGTCACTCCCTATGCAGTGCGAGCAAAGTGTCTGTTATTTACAAAAACGTCATCGCGTATCTTAAAAAAAGTGTCTGTTATTTACAAAAATGTCACATGTTCAATTCAGCCCGGTGCAAACCCGGTTCAAAAACGCTACTCCTTCCGTCTCGGTTTAAGTTTCGTACTTTCCTTTTTGGCATGCCTTAGTTTAAGGTTTTTAGTTGATTTATTAACTAAAATGGACAATAAGATCCAATTGTCATTCTCACAATAAAAACTTTCTAACCACTTTCTCTCTCTTACTTTACTTTTTATATTTACAACATTTTTTTTAATCTCCGTATCATAATTCACGTGCCAAGTCAAACTACTCACTACAAGTATACTCTCTCCGTCCCATTTCAAGCTTCACTTTTTGCTAAAATGGATGTCCCGTTAAAATCTTCACCTTTTCTAAAATGGCAAAGAATCTTTACTATTTCACCCACTAATTCTCTCTCCTATTTCACTATTATACTCACAACACTTGTCAAATTTACTATTTTTTCCACTCATTCTCTCTCCTATTTTACTTTTACACTCACAACATTTTTTTCACTTACCTTTTTCCTTAATTTGCGTAATTTGAAAAAAGTGTGAACCATGGAGTGGCACTACTAACAGTAGCACTGACACTCTTTATCACATGTGCTGATACTTTTAAACTCATGTGTTGTCACTAATCAAAATACTTGCTCTTTCACTTAATAATAAGATTTACAAAAACTTCAAATACCCAATAATACAATCAATGTTATTATTAGTAAAACACATATACTGATACTCCTTATAAATAATGCTGGCTATACCGGTTTAATGTCAATATCAGTGTTAGTGTTAGTGTTTTCGAGTGTCAGGTACATGTGTTGGTACTCATTCTAACTAATATTGACTATATCGTTAGTGCCGGTATTAGTATTTTAGAGTGACAATTACATATGTTGTCACTCCTTATGCAGTGCGAGCAAAGTGTCAGTTATTTACAAAAACGTCATCGCGTGTTTTAAAAAAAGTGTGTTATTTACAAAAATGTCACATCGATTTAGCCCGGTGCGAACCTGGTTCAAAAACGCTACTCCCTCAGTCTCGGTTTAAGTTTCATACTTTCCTTTTTGGTATGACTTAGCTTAAGATTTTTAGTTGATTTATTAACTAAAATGGACAATGGGATCCACTTGTTATTTTTACAATAAAAACTCAGTAACCACTTTCTCTCTATTTACCATACTTTTTATAATTACAACATTTACTTTTTCTTAATTCCCGTGTCAAATTAAACTACTCACTAGGAAAAATGCGTTTCCATATATACATAGAAACAGTATATATTCTTCTTTGTTTCCATCCGGATTAAGCAAGTTTTTTAAGATCTCTTTCGTTCCTTTTCCTTTCATCGGACCCTCTCCCGTTGACCAACTAACAAGCAACCGAAAATGATCATTTAATTTCCAGCCACTCCTTACAGTTAAAAATCTCATGTTTATAAAGACTACAGTACTATTTAATAAACCAAGTGATCTACAAAAGCTTATATAAACTGCAAGTACAATTGTGGTGTAACAAAGAGAAAAGGTAGAAAAAAGATGTGGTTTTTTGGAGGAAAAGAGCCATCTGCAGAGGAGATTTCTCAAGAACTTGATAGATATGGTTTCACTGCCATTGTCACAAGTCCTCTTACTCTGATCATCTTCTTTCTTGTTGCATTCTTGTGGTATAACAAAAAGAAAAGGAGCAAAAAGATGCGATTTTTTGACGTAAAAGGGTCTTCTGGTTTCTCAACTTGGTCAACAGCTGAGGAGGTTACTCAAGGAATCGATGGATCCGGCCTCACGGCCATTGTCACAGGTTCTCTCATTCTCTTCTACGATCTTGTTTCATTTACTTAAAAAGAACAAAAAAGATTCATGATGATGCCAAAAACGTTCGTATCATCAGCCCAAAGCAGCAGGTTGTATTCTCTTTATGTTTGAATAACCTGAAAAAAAAGAAGAACAAACACTTAAACTAAGTCGGGGCTTCACCGGTGAAGGCCTCCGGCGTGAGAGTAAGTATTTGTGTTTAGAGAGAGAAATCAATTGACAAAAGTTCAGAGTCAAAAGATGCGTTACCTAAATAATGTAAATTATGACTTGTATATATAGGTATAGGATGTAGAGTCCAACTTGATTAGGAAGTTGTGAGAGAAGGTTATAATCTTAGTTGGTGATGGCCAAACGGTCGGCCCGTCCAGGCCTGTCCGTACGGACCAATTCGCGGGCGGGACGGGTTGAAGCCCGTTTGCTAAAACGGGCCTAAACCCGGCCTGACCCATCCCAATTTGGATGTCCAAGCCCGTCTGTTTGGTCCGTACGAACCAACCCACGGGCCAAACGGGTTTTCCTATTTTTTTATTTATTTTTTTTAAAAAGTCATAAAAAATCAGAAGAAAATATGATAAAAAAAAATAGGGAAAAAATAAAAAGAAATTTAGTATTTAATAAGCTATTTATAAAAAAATATACAATCACTTAGAAATAAGAAAATTAGTTGTTTTATATATAAAAAAAGATAGAAAAAAACTAAACAAATGAAAGTATATAAAAGAAAAGAGGGACAGACTATCCTATATTTATTTTTTATTTTCTTTTAATTTTTTATTGACTACGAAATAATATTTTAGACTTTTTTTATTAGTGATTTTTTTTTTACAAAAATATATATGAAAAAAGATAGACAAAAACTAAACAATTTAAAGTATATAAAAGAAAAGAGGGACAGACTATCCTTTATTTATTTTTATTTTTTATTAATATTTTATTGACTAGGAAATAATATTTTAGACTTTGTTTATTAGTTATTTATTTTACAGAAATGTATATTAAAAAAGATAGAAAAAGCTAAACAAATGAAAATATATAGAAGAATAGAGGGACGGACTATCCTATATTTATTTTTTATTTTATTTTAATTTTTTATTGACTGGGAAATAATATTTTAGACTTTGTTTATTAGTTATTTTTTTTACAAAAAGGTATATAAAAAAAGATAGAAAAAATCTAAACAATTTAAAGTATATAAAAGAAAAGAGGGACGGACTATCCTTTATTTATTTATATATTTTTTAAATTTTTTATTGAATATAAAATAATATTTTAGACTTTGTTTATTAGTGATTTTTTTTTTACAAAAAGGTATATAAAAAAAGATAGAAAAAAGCTAAACAAATGAAAATATATAGAATAAAAGAGGGACGGACTACCCTATATTTAATTTTTATTTTTTATTGACTAGAGAATAATATTTTAGACTTTGTTTATTAGTTATTTTTTTTACAAAAAGGTATAGAAAAAGATAGAAAAAACTAAAGAAATGAAAGTATATAAAAGAAAAGAGGGACGGACTATCCTTTATTTATTTTTATTTTTTTATTGACTAGAAAATAATATTTTAGACTTTTTTTTTACTCCCTACGTCCTAGAGTAAGATTTTTAGTTTTTTTTGTTATTTGTCAGTTTGAGCAATATGATAAATACTTTAGGGGTTAGGGTAAAGTAAAAGCATTATTAATATTTTTTAAAGGTTAAATTATTATTATTATTATTAAATTTTTTTTCTCTTAATTATTACTATTATGTAATTCTCCCTCCGTCTCACAATTGTATGCACTTTTTGTGCCGGTGCGGGAATTAAGGTAAAAGATGATAAATGTGAAGTGTTGTGAGTGTAAAAAAAGTAAAATAGGAGAGAGAATGAGTGGAGAGAATAGTAAATTTGAAAAGTGTTGTGAGTAGAGAGAAGTGGGTCCTATTTCCATTTTAGGAAAGCGCAGATTATTGTGGAACGTTCAAAAGGGGTCTTTTTGCAAATTATCGTGGGACGGAGGGAGTATTCAATTATCAATAATATTAGTAAACATTTCTTTACATATATGGTAATGATTTAGGATATGCATGGAGTTTAGGATATGTAATATATAGTTTAGGGTATAAGATATATGATAAATGGCTTAGGGTATAAGGTATATGATAAATGGTTTATGGTATATGGTAATGGTATAAGGTATAAGATATATGACATATAGTTTAAGGTATATGTTAGGATTTAATGTAGGTATAAGATATATGATAAATGGTTTAGGTTTATGTTAAGATATATGACATATAGTTTAAGGTATACTCCCTCCGTCCCACCTCACTTGACACCCTTGAGGTGGGCACGGGAACTAAGAAAAAAGAATAAAATAAAAAAAATGTGTAGTAGAAAATGAAGAGAGAGAATGAGTGGGGTAAATAGTAGTGTTGGTTGAATAAATTGAGTGGTGGAAAATGAAGAGAGAGAATGAGTGGTGGGGTAGAGTGAATATAAAATTATAAAAAGTAGACTATTTTGGGAAGTGTCAAGTGAGCTGGGACGACCCAAAATGGAAATAAGTGTTAAGTGAGGTGGGATGGAGGGAGTATATTATAAGGTTTAGGGTATAGAGGTATACTCCCTCCGTCCTGCTACAACCTGCACACTTTTCTCATTGGGCGTCCCATTACAAACTTCACACTTTTTAAAATGACAAAGAATCTTTACTATTACACCCACTAATTCTCTCGCCTACTTTACTTTTATACTCACAATACCAATCAAATCACTATTTCCTACCCCACTTTCTCTCTCCAACTTCACTTTTCATACTCACAACATTTTCTTCACTAACTTTTTCCTTAATTTGAGCGCAGACAGTAACTGTGAACTTACTACCGGGACGGAAGGAGTATACTTTAGGGTATGGGGTATAAATATGATTTAAGGTATAGGGGTTAGGGTATGGGGTATATAGGGTTTAAGGTTTAGAATATAGGGTTTAGGGTTTAGAATATAGGGTTTAGAATTCAAACTGGTCCGTGCGGACCTCTTTGATAACGGGCCAAACGGGACACGGACCAAACAGATCTTCTGATCCGCGGGCCAAAGCCCGATCCGTGTGAATTTCTTTGATCCAAGCCCGTTCCGTATGAAAAGCGGGCTGGAAGGGTTACGGGCCACCGGCTGGTGGACGAGCCCGGGCCAAACGGTCCGTGCGGTCCTCCCACGGATTTGAGCCCATTTTGGCCATCTCCAATCCTAGTTAGATTATAACAGCCCACAATCCCTGTTTGAGTAGGATTAGATAATAGCATTATGCACGTGTGCCTAAGAGGCAAGCTCCTCAGCATATAAAGCTTGGTCGACATAATGAATGCCGAGGAAGAGAGGAGTAAGGATAGGGAAGCCCATTTCCTTGTCCCGGATGGTGACCGAGGAAGGTCTCCTCTTCTTTTAACGATGCCCTCGTCGGCTTTGATGGATGCCTTGCTCGGCTTACGAGAGGGTGCCCTGTCGGCATACATGAATTCCATGCCTTAGTCACTATTCGCTCTGATATGTCTAGGTCGACATAGTGGGAATGACGAGTATGCACGATGACCAAAGGTAGGGAAGGTCCACATCCTTTGTCGTAATTGAGACTTGTTTAGATTTATATTTTGAGCCCAATCCATTAGGCCTTGCTCGGTTGATGACCAATGTTGGTCCCAATGGTGGCAACAAGGGTGAAAATACAGCTAGAGGGGGGGGGGTGAATAGCTGTTCCAAATTTTTCGCCCTCTTTAAAAACTAAACCTCTAAGCTTACAAAACCTCTTGCAGTGTGTATGAAACTGCAAGTAGAGTTGTAAAATGCACAGCGGAATATATGAGTTATAAAGCGGTTTTGGGAGAGGCGGTTTTGCAAAGCGGTTTGATAGTGTGGTTTACAGAAGGTGCAGTTTGCAAAAAGTGAAGCTTTGACACGGTTAACTCCAAACACTATTTCACAATAAAGGATAACTATATAAAGATCAAACAGAGACAGAGATAAATAATTAGCAAGCACAGAAAATATAAATGTAGGAAAGTACGGACAAGCTATTTGGAGTGGTTCAATCGATAAACGATCTACGTGGTTAATCTTGGATTTCTAAGAGAGATTTTATATTTAGTATTGAGAGATTACAAAGTACAATAAAATCTTTTCTATGAAGAACAAATCCTAGACTATAACCAGTGTATCTCAAATGAATAAACTATGTGTTTAAACAAGTGAGGTGTGTGTGTGTTCAAGATCAAGCCTCTTTAAATCTGAGAGATGTAGAGCTCAATGATTCTTGAATGTGTTAAGGCTTGATTTCTGGGCTGGGGAATATTTCTTGAAGTATGAAGATGAAGATTCAAAGGACTTAGAATTTCTGGGCAGAGCTTCAACTTCTTATGAACACAGCAATTTCTCAAGTTTTCAAAAAATATTCAAATGGTGAAGATTAGGGGTATTTATACCCAAGCATCAAGAAACTAGCCGTTTGATACAGCTGTTGTAAGGACAGTCCTTGATGCAATCCCATTGGTCCACAGCAACCACTTTTGTTGTAACGACCCTAACCATAGGCACTATATTAGTATAACATTATATGCTTTTAATATTAATGTTAGCTTTATATGTTTACTTATATCTCTAAATTCTTATATTAGGATGAAATATTTGGGAAATAAAATAATGTTCTAAAGGGAAATATAATAATAAAAAAAAAAAATAGAAAATAAATAAAATGTGGAAGGAGGATTTTAGTATGTGGATTAAATACTTGAGTAGGAGGATTTTTTTTAATTTAAATACTTTAGAAATTGAGGGGACCAAATTGACTTGGTGGAAGCCTTAATCATTGTAGGAGGGGACCATACTTTTTCACTTTTTCCCCTCACTCTCCTCCCTCAAAACCGGCCCCCCCCCATACTCTCTTCACCATCCTTATACTCCACCTTTCTTCTTCTTCTCCTTCATTTTCATTTTCTTTCCATGGAAGCTTCAATATGAAGCTTTGCTTCCCAAGATCCTCCTAGGTCCAAATCTTCTCCATTTTTCAATCCAAGAGTACATTTGAGCTTGGAACAACTAGGAGAATCTATCAAGCTAAAGAAATCCATGATCCATCTCCTTAATTTAAAGTGAGTTATTATGACCCTTCCTTTCTTTAAATGTTCATAAACTATTAAATGTTGATATTGTTCTTCAAATGGCTATTTGATGCTTTGAGGAAACTTTCTTGGATTTGAGGAATGGATTAGTGTTATGGAAATTGTTGTTGTTCATGAAAGTAGTAAAGAGTGGAAGTAAATGGGTTGGATTGGATTAAATGTAAATCCTGAGAATTTGTGGTATATTGGATGGAAATCTAAGTGAGAATGATTTAGAATTAGGAAATGATACTTTGGGATTAAATGAGTTAAAATGAATTTAATAAAGTTAGAATTTCCTTTAAATTCACAAATTAAAGCTCACTTGGTTGGAAAGTTGGTTTCTTGAGAATCATGTGATAAATGACTTAGAATTATAACACATTTGGGTTTAAAATGATTTATTATGTGAAAAATGAAGTTAGTAAGCTTTCTAGGTTTACACAAAATAAAGAAATCTTGGTTGGGAACAAATGGGTATAAGTGATGAAGGATTTCTGCTTCTATGTTGATTCTGGGCTCAGGTCACGAGTCGTGCCCTGTGGCACGAGTCGTGCCTGAGGTGTGGGACGAGTCGTGACTAGGATTATAAGGAAGTCGTGCCTTGTGGGGGACGACAGATTCAGAGGAAGGTGCACTGGGCACGAGTCGTGCCCTGGGGGACGAGTCGTGCCCTGGCCTGGTTTTTCACATCAAATTTAGAGCTGTTTAAACCTAACCAAACTCGAACCGAAATAGAATCTCTTTAACCTAGATTAAAGTAGAATACTTTGGCTACACATTAATATCCTAAGTGATCAAAATGGAATTGGGGAAGTACTTTAAATGTTACTTGGAAAATGCTAGTTAACCTAGTTTGGTGACTTAACGTAAATGATTTCAACTTGGTAGAGTTAACTGGGATCCTTATAGAGATCATATATTATTGTATAATGACTAAGTAAGATAGGTTGATGATATCTCATTATCTTACTGGAGTATTTATTCATGGATTGTATTATGCTTAGCGTGTTACATAAATGCTGCACTCTGATTATTGGTTGAACATGAGTATATTTTACCATGTGACTATATTGCTTATTTATGCATAGTGTGTTAAAGAAATGTTGCACTATGATGTTGGTTGAGCATGAGTATATTTTACCATGTTGCTATGTTGTTTATCCCCTTTGTGGATTTATTCAAGTATCTATTATGTGCTTGATTATGTGTGAGTCAGCTGACATTTGGGGGTATGACATAATACGATCAATTATGGAAGTGTGACCTAATGTGATCGGATTATGTTATACCTGTGACCGTCCCCTTCGTGGCCACGCTTTGGGGTATAGCATCTCGTAGTGAGCCAAAAGCCTTACAGTAGTTGCTACCGTCTTATTTGGTTCCCCGAAAACGGGTCTTATAAGACGTGAGTATTGCTTAAGCACCACCGTAAGATTGGAGTATTATTATACCCAATGTTGTACGACATGCTTCGTACGGGAAAAGGTAAACCAAGGTAACGTAAGGTGTTTACAGTTTTTCCAACGTGTTATGTGCAACTTGTTATGTGTTGCATTTTATATGGCATATTGCTGCATTCATAATAGCTTGCCG
The DNA here is from genome assembly GCA_022495995.1 of Adenophora triphylla var. japonica. NCBI lineage: Eukaryota > Viridiplantae > Streptophyta > Magnoliopsida > Asterales > Campanulaceae > Adenophora > Adenophora triphylla. The sequence goes on along the minus strand of JAFEMH010008046.1, from coordinate 16,107 downwards.
AGATTTATTCTCACCCCTCTCCCTTTCTTGTTTTAGATTCCGAGACAGGTGGACCGGCCAAGTAAGGGCGGTGAGGAGTTTGGAGGTTATATTTTGGGAATTGTTGGGTTTGATTAGAGTGGTATAGGAAGTGTACTTTAGTATAAATCATTTACGGGAATTGTATTATTAAATCTTCATTTATTGTTATAACCGATGTCTTTTTGTAACTAAACAGTTTCGTACTTTCTAAGTTAGTCAACTATTTCTCCATTGTGAAAAGGTGTAGATTTATATTTTGAAAGAGTTATAATAATTGTATTTATTTTTAAAAGCTAATTAAAGATTTTAAAAGTTTAGAAATTTGGGTTAGTTTGAGGACGCTCCAGCTCGGGACACGTGTAGGTTCCGGGTCGGGGTCCTCACAGTTGGTATCGAGCCTCTTAGAGTTCTCTGCAGAGTCTAGCTGAGTGAGAGTGTGCGATAACTTACGTCGAGAGTTTAATGCAGGAATTTGTTCAAAGACAGAAAATGATATTGACCAACCAAGGAATCAAGGAAAGGTGAGTTATGGAAAGATAGATTTCCCCACCATCATTTGAGGTATTTTACCTGTCTCAGGAATTAGGGTTCATACTTTTATAAATCCTCGTACATTCGTTCTCACGTGGCATTACATTCATCTTTATTTGCATAATTGGTCTAAGAGTTACCTTATGTGCCGGAGGTTCTACTCCGATGGGGTCGTACCTCGAATCATCCTTAATTATCTTGGTAATTGTGATTTAGTGGGCATGTATTACCGGTGGATTTGGTCGAGTTACCAATCCGTGAATCATCGTTGTATTAACCTGAATTATTCGAGTAGTTGTTGTGTTCGAGGAGGACTGTCGCAAGAAGCGAGTCTCCTTACCTACGTTTGATTTACCTCCATGTGTAGTTGAGGCGGATAAATTATTAATTGCTGTTACGTCACATATGCGTAAATGTCGAAAGTATGATCTAGGAAATGTGAAGGATATGTGTTATATTTAAGTAAAAGAATCTTGAGTTATCTCATGTACGGTGGTAAATGAATTTGTGAACTCTTAGTTGAGGTTAGGTATATGGCCTAATTAAGAGTGGTTTATAATGGTATAATTGCATGATTAGTCATTCATTGGTGCCCCTTGGTGGAGACTAGATGTATGAGACTAGTATTGAAAGTGATAGTCTAAGTGGGATTATATGAGTTATAAAATATCGCGAGTAAGAGATCTTATGGAATTAATATATCTTTGCCTTATGTGTTATAAGTTTATTCTTTAAGGAGAGATTGATTGAATCCTTGCTACCAATTGGAATAGGAAAACTAATATTCTTGTAAGTGATATCACCCTATAAGTCGACTAAGTGATGTTTTTCAAGTGAGTTCCAAAATGGGTTTTCATCAGGTATCATACCGGAATATCGAAGCTGTGAGTTGATATAAGGTACTATTTTAGTATTCGGGTTCCTAGATAGAGGACACTATTTGGGATGATAGAATTGATGATTCATTTTGGGAAATTTTTGATAAAGAAGATAATTAGCTTAGCGACTCTCCGTAAGGTAAATTAGTACTATATTGAGGAAAGATGATACTTGGTGGTTAATTATAAGGTTATAGAGATCTTAAATAGGTAACTGTGAAGAATAAGTATTCGTTATCACTTGTTGATGATTAGCATGACTGATTCTAAAAACTAGTAGGATACTCAATGGTTATTAGTTGAACTTCGGGTGTTACAATTTCAGTGAATATTTGTTCTAAGAATATACGTAAGACAACTTTTGCATTTAATATGACCGTTTTGAATTATGAATTGTGTATTAGTTATGGAGAGGTAAATAGGGTAAAGGTGAAGACGTATAATAGATGTAATTATTGGTGACTTGTAGGATCAACTTCAGGAATTAGTAAAATATGTATATGGGTTGTTTTGAGAGATGATTATCATTAGTTGAGAAAATAAAATGAGGATAAATCTTATGGGAAGACAGGATACTTTAGGATGATTGCACCGTATAGGTTGACTTAGTTGCATGATTCATATAAGGGGTTGGTGTGATGCTCGGAAGATATTTACGTTGTACGGATTTTGAGTTGTTGATGGTTATAGGGAGGTAAGTTAGATTATACCGTTAATGTTTAAGTGAAATTTGGGGATGATTGATCTATGTGAGTTCCAATTATATTTTCTTAGTTAGAAATCATGGTATTTGATCGGAAACTAGATGGTTACAATATGTTGTTGCTAAGTACAATACCAATATCAAAGGTGGTGAATAGATTACTCAAATTAAGTAAAAGTGTTGAATTTTCAACTTGAGGAATTATGGAATTGAGGATGGTTTACCAAGTTTACTATCTTAATGAATGTTTTAGTGTTATGTATAGAAGATAGTATTAGTATTACGAGATTTTATATTCTCATAGAGAATTTAACTAAGTAAAAATATTATGAGTGGTGGCTACATTATAAATAGAAGTCAAACAAGAATAATATGTTAGAATTGTTTTATTTGTGTTTTAAAACTTTGGATGGTATATTGAACTTCGGAATGAGCAATTGTGCCCTTCGGGGATAGTTGATTTAATAAGGTCAGTAAACCGTTTTGTGTAAATTAAAATCCGTGAGTAATTTAACTATCTACCACCGGTATGGGACTCATTGTAGATAATTAAATCACTCGAGTTATTTTTGTTAGCTTATCAATCTTTTGAAATTTCTTAAACTGTGAGTGGTTTAGTTAATTAAAACTGGTATGGGCCGGTTTTAAATAAATAAACCATTCGGGTCTCTTTGAATCCCTTTTTCTATTACCCTTTTGAATTCGGAAAGATGTTGTAATTTTTAGAAGGAATGGGTATCCTAAAGATGTAAATTGTTCAGAAGCAAGTAGAAAATGCAACCTAGTTCCCCTATATTGATTAATTGTATTCAAGTTTTGATCCGAGAAATGATTCAATAAATTGTGGGGTTGTTATTGTGTCGGTCGCGGTAAACTCAGTTTTTGTTTTGGAGTTGGATCGGCTCCGTTGTGGGCGGCCAACCATTTGATTTGAATATTGGTTTGTCACTAGTCCTGAACATAATTGGAACAGTGAATTGTGATAAGGGAATGTTGACGTTAGAAGATTTATTAAAATATTTAGAGTTCTAGATGGAACTTAAGAGTATTAAAACGATGGGTTTTGTGAGTGGGTTACCTTGGAAGTAAAAAGGAGTATGTTGTTTTGTTTATAGAAAGTTGATTGTATTTTCTACTCATTATATATGTTTATAGTGACGCAATTCTTTGATCAAGTCCTCATATATGTTAGGGGATCGTTTAGTTGTATAAACCCCATAGTATTAAATGGATTGGATAGACATCATTTGGGAAGGTCCTTTTGGAATGTAGGAATGCTATTAAGTTTAACCTTGTAAAAATTGGAGGAATCATTACTTATGGTTGATGATATGCTACGGACATGAACAATGGATGTTAGTAGTCAATAGGACGTATGGTTACCAGTGGTTAAGTGCATATAATAGTAGTTATCATTCTAACATTGAGATAAAACCGTATGAAGCATAGTTTGGGAAGAAATATCGATCTCTAAATTGTTGGGGTGAGTTTGGAGAAGCAAGGCCTAAGGAAAATTGGCGCCAAAGTTCGTTAATCTATTGGAAGTCTTAGAAAAGGTTGGTGATGTTACTCATAGACGGGCTTGGAGCAGCTTATAGAGTACTTAAGGTTTTAAATGCAATATTTTAATGAAATTGGTTATATGAGTTGTAATACTTTCATTTAGTTATATTTTATTGAGGTCGTGAAAATTCAGGTTAGTAATATTTGTATGGTATTCTTGGAACATTAAGTTGTAATATCGTATTATGAATAGAATTAGAAATCTTGGGGAAGAATCACAATATTGAAGAGACTATTTGGGAATTGAAGTCTGAGGTATACATGTAACCGAGACGGGTTGATCAGTTAGGTAAGTGACAGTCAAATTCGGGACGAATTTTCTTTAAGGGGGAGTGAGTGTAACGACCCTAACCATAGGCACTATATTAGTATAACATTATATGCTTTTAATATTAATGTTAGCTTTATATGTTTACTTATATCTCTAAATTCTTATATTAGGATGAAATATTTGGGAAATAAAATAATGTTCTAAAGGGAAATATAATAAAAAAAAAATAGAAAATAAATAAAATGTGGAAGGAGGATTTTAGTATGTGGATTAAATACTTGAGTAGGAGGATTTTTTTAATTTAAATACTTTAGAAATTGAGGGGACCAAATTGACTTGGTGGAAGCCTTAATCATTGTAGGAGGGGACCATACTTTTTCACTTTTTCCCCTCACTCTCCTCCCTCAAAACCGGCCCCCCCCATACTCTCTTCACCATCCTTATACTCCACCTTTCTTCTTCTTCTCCTTCATTTTCATTTTCTTTTCATGGAAGCTTCAATATGAAGCTTTGCTTCCCAAGATCCTCCTAGGTCCAAATCTTCTCCATTTTTCAATCCAAGAGTACATTTGAGCTTGGAACAACTAGGAGAATCTATCAAGCTAAAGAAATCCATGATCCATCTCCTTAATTTAAAGTGAGTTATTATGACCCTTCCTTTCTTTAAATGTTCATAAACTATTAAATGTTGATATTGTTCTTCAAATGGCTATTTGATGCTTTGAGGAAACTTTCTTGGATTTGAGGAATGGATTAGTGTTATGGAAATTGTTGTTGTTCATGAAAGTAGTAAAGAGTGGAAGTAAATGGGTTGGATTGGATTAAATGTAAATCTTGAGAATTTGTGGTATATTGGATGGAAATCTAAGTGAGAATGATTTAGAATTAGGAAATGATACTTTGGGATTAAATGAGTTAAAATGAATTTAATAAAGTTAGAATTTCCTTTAAATTCACAAATTAAAGCTCACTTGGTTGGAAAGTTGGTTTCTTGAGAATCATGTGATAAATGACTTAGAATTATAACACATTTGGGTTTAAAATGATTTATTATGTGAAAAATGAAGTTAGTAAGCTTTCTAGGTTTACACAAAATAAAGAAATCTTGGTTGGGAACAAATGGGTATAAGTGATGAAGGATTTCTGCTTCTATGTTGATTCTGGGCTCAGGTCACGAGTCGTGCCCTGTGGCACGAGTCGTGCCTGAGGTGTGGGACGAGTCGTGACTAGGATTATAAGGAAGTCGTGCCTTGTGGGGGACGACAGATTCAGAGGAAGGTGCACTGGGCACGAGTCGTGCCCTGGGGGACGAGTCGTGCCCTGGCCTGGTTTTTCACATCAAATTTAGAGATGTTTAAACCTAACCAAACTCGAACCGAAATAGAATCTCTTTAACCTAGATTAAAGTAGAATACTTTGGCTACACATTAATATCCTAAGTGATCAAAATGGAATTGGGGAAGTACTTTAAATGTTACTTGGAAAATGCTAGTTAACCTAGTTTGGTAACTTAACAGAAATGATTTCAACTTGGTAGAGTTAACTGGGATCCTTATAGAGATCATATATTATTGTATAATGACTAAGTAAGATAGGTTGATGATATCTCATTATCTTACTGGAGTATTTATTCATGGATTGTATTATGCTTAGCGTGTTACATAAATGCTGCACTCTGATTATTGGTTGAACATGAGTATATTTTACCATGTGACTATATTGCTTATTTATGCATAGTGTGTTAAAGAAATGTTGCACTATGATGTTGGTTGAGCATGAGTATATTTTACCATGTTGCTATGTTGTTTATCCCCTTTGTGGATTTATTCAAGTATCTATTATGTGCTTGATTATGTGTGAGTCAGCTGACATTGGGGGTATGACATAATACGATCAATTATGGAAGTGTGACCTAATGTGATCGGATTATGTTATACCTGTGACCGTCCCCTTCTGTGGCCACAGTTTGGGGTATAGCATCTGTAGTGAGCCAAAAGCCTTGCAGAGTTGCTACTGTCTTATTTGGTTCCCCGAAAAACGGGTCTTATAAGACGTGAGTATTGCTTAAGCAAATTTCACTGTAAGATTGGAGTATTATTATACCCAATGTTGTACGACTGCATCGTTCAGACGGGAAAAGGTAAACCAAGGTAACGTAAGGTGTTTACAGTTTTTCCAACGTGTTATGTGCAACTTGTTATGTGTTGCATTTTATATGGCATATTGCTGCATTCATAATAGCTTGCTGAGATTTATTCTCACCCCTCTCCCTTTACTGTTTTAGATTCCGAGACAGGTGGACCGGCCAAGTAAGGGCGGTGAGGAGTTTGGAGGTTATATTTTGGGAATTGTTGGGTTTGATTAGAGTGGTATAGGAAGTGTACTTTAGTATAAATCATTTACGGGAATTGTATTATTAAATCTTCATTTATTGTTATAACCGATGTCTTTTTGTAACTAAACAGTTTCGTACTTTCTAAGTTAGTCAACTATTTCTCCATTGTGAAAAGGTGTAGATTTATATTTTGAAAGAGTTATAATAATTGTATTTATTTTTAAAAGCTAATTAAAGATTTTAAAAGTTTAGAAATTTGGGTTAGTTTGAGGACGCTCCAGCTCGGGACACGTGTAGGTTCCGGGTCGGGGTCCTCACATTTGTCCTTTGGAACTGTTGATGCAGGAAAAGCTGATCAGGCTTCAGCTGCAATCAAGGTGGTTAGGACATCTGTCACCTTTTTAAGATCCTTGCAGATCTTGTCTGAAAAGTAGTCACGTGACAAGATATGGTGGTTGACATTTGATATTGCTGACGTGGATTCCAACGGTCAATGAGGTTCACTTCAAGAAGCCAATCATTGGAGCGGTTCTGAAGCCAGGCGGTTTGACAAGAAAGCGGTTCCACCAGAAGAAGGATTCTCAAGAGTGCGGTTTGCACTTTGGTAATCAAGCGATTTCAGATGAAGGGAATCACAAGGCAAAAAGGCGGTTCTGCCAAGCGGTTCTAGAAGGGCGGTTCTGAAACCCTTGAAACTGCAATCCTAAGATCCAATGATTCTTGAGCCAGTCTTCAAGCCTAAATTTAACCTATTCTATAAAATGGACTTAGCTAAAAAAATTGAAGTCTAAGCTTCATTACATAGGGTCCTAAAGTCCTTAAAATAGACAGGAGGTTATGGTATCAATCAAATCTAATACAAAATAGGAGGGTTAAAATATGCATACCCAACAATCTCCCCCTATTTGATTGATGCCATTACCTACTACAGCAAAAGCAAACATTGTACTTGGTAAAAACATGTCCATAAGAATTAACATGGTAAGTCATGTCCTAAGTCAATGCACACACTAGCTTAAGCTATAGATTTCTATACTTTTGAAAGATTGAAAAACTTACAATTTGAAGAGTATAGAAATGCATTCAGTGCACTTAAAAAATGTGAGTTTAAGTTCAAGTGCAGTTTAAACTGAATGTTTAAACATCAATTCAAAAGAGTGATTTTTAAGTTGAAAAATATTTGAATGAGGTTTAAGACCTTAAGCGGTTTCATTGTTCTACAAACAAGCAGTTTGATATGAACAAGGTTTTGGAACCAAGATGCAATTTCCATTAATTCCTAAGATGATTACAAGTACAGAAATGAAGGAAAATTACAAGGGTACAAAAAGAACAAAACAAAGTAAGTTGGACAAAGAGAATACAAGGAGAGTGCGGTCCAACTTACACAAGTGGTTCAAAAAGGAAAAGCGGTTTACTACTGGGGCGGCTTGTTAACTTCATGATCAGCTCCACTTGGCCCAGCTCTTGATTGGTCAGGGGCAAACGCTTTCCTCAATCTTCTCACTTCTTCTGCGATTCTGGTGAGAGTAGCTTCAAGCTTCTTTAGGGCATTGACAGAATGAGCAGAGGTAGAATTGGTGGCACCAACCGCTTTGATATTTTCCACAAGATTTTCTTTGATAATGTCAAGCTTTACATTGACAGAGGAATAGATAGAGTTGAAAATGGTGTGGAGTTCCTCTTGAACTAAAGTGGTTTGAGCTTGAATTGATTGTTCCATTGGCTCAAGATCCACAGATACCTTCAGGGAGGTTTTGAGTTCATTAACTGTTGAGCCTAGTCTGGAGTTGAATCCTTCCCTGAGATTGTCCAAGCGGTCATTGAACTCATCTTGGATCTCGTTCAGCTTGGCCTTCACTGTATCTGACACAGTATCCAGATTCACCTTGGAATCCACCTTGAATAGATCAATTTGTTCCAAGACTTCTTCACGCAGAGAATCCAAAGCGGTCTGGACAACCTGAGATAATTGCGGTCTGGATTGAAGAAAGTCAAGGAATTTAGTGCTAAGATTACCCAAATCTTTATCAAGGGAGGCACATAATTTTTCTCCCAAAACATCCAAGGATTTCTTCATCTCCTCAATAGATGCCTTGTCTTCTAAGGCTTTGACCAAACCAGCTTCAAGGGATTTCTGAAAGGCTTCAGAAGCAGTTTTGATCATGGAAGCGGTTTGATCAGGAGGAGCGGTTGAGGAGGAGGATGGAATAGCTATAGATCTCTCCCCCTTAATGGCATCAAGCAAAGAGGCTTTAAGGGTTGCCAACTCAAGGGAGTGAGAATCCACCTTGGCTTGTAAAGCGCGGTTGGAGGCAAGGAGGGATTCATTGGAGGCGGTTAAGGAGATGACATGGCCTTGATTTATGACCAGTTGGCCTTGAATCAGATTGAGGGTTTGTAGAATTTGGGAGTACTCAGAAGGAGGGGCGGTTGAGGGTGAGGCGATTGGAAATATGGGAGGCGGTTGGGTTTGGGGAGGCATATTTGGAGGAGGTGAGTTCTGCCTAATGGGTGAGTTGAGTGGAGTTGGGGATTTTGAAGGCGTGTTAGATTTGGAGCGGTTAGGTGTATGGGAATGGGAGCGGTTTTTGTTAGGGGAATTGGTTGGGGTTGGATCATCTCTAACAGATTTGGAGGTGGCATGTCCAGTAGAGGGCTTGGACTGCCATTGTTGATAGGCAGATTGAGTAGGGGTTTGGTTGGAATGTTGTGAGTTTATGGAATGGGAATGTTGTAGTGAGTTATATTGGGATTGAGAAGATAGGGGTGATAGTGATTTTCTGTGGGAAGGTGAAGGGGAATTTTGAGGAGGTGATTGAGGAGGGGAATTTCTGGGAGGTGAAGGAGAGGGTGAGGGTTGGACAGGTTGGTCTTTTCTGAGGGATTTCTTTTTGGCTACTATCTTCCTTCTCTTAGGTTTCTCCCCCTGAATTGGAGCGGTTTTGATAGGGGAAGGAGTTATGGATTTGGATTTTGAAGGGGATCTGGCTGGGGATTGGGTAGGTGATTGGTCAGGAGAGGTTTAATGGGTTGGAGGCGGTCTCTCTTCTTGAAGCGGTTCTTGTTGAGGAGCGGTTGGGTCAACAGTCTTTCCTTTGGCTTGATACTTCTCAGCTTGTTCCTTAGTCAATCTATCAATTCTGTCTTGAAGAACCTTCATCTGTTCTTCCACAGTCAAACCAGCCATCTCATCCCTAGCCTTCTTGGCCCTAGCTACCAAGTTGGGAATACTTGGGTCTTCCTCTTCTTCATCCTCTTCATCCACCAAGTTCATGGTTTCAGATGGCATCTTCTCCTTCTTCTTACTGGGACCATCTCCATCATCAGCAGTAGGCGGTTTGGTTGCTGGAGCGGTCTTAGTCTTCTTTAGTAGCGGTTCTGCTCTGGCTTGGGGCTTCCTGGACCGCTTGGCTCCTTTAGTTTGAGGAGCGGTTGTAGGATCTCTGAGCTCATAAGGTTCCTTCAAGGGATAGGTATCTGCATCATACAAAGATTTGTATAATGCATCTCCATTTGCATACCTGAAGGTGTGGCAAGCAAGCAATCCAAGGGAATCATCTGAGCAGTCCACCATAAGTTCTGGATTCTTGGTGACCATATCATCTAGATGCTCATAGTCCATCAATAGAGCGGTTATGATCCTGCAGAATGGTCTCCACCTCTGATCTTCACCTTTGACCTTGGACTGATAGGTCTCAATGCTATCCTTTATTTCCATGTAGAGGATTTTGGGCCAATGCAGTTGAATCTCCATAAATATAGCAGAACTATACATCCATTGTTGGGATGTAAAGTTGTTGTGGTTTCCTGTCTTTCCACAAATAGTTCTCCCAACCAGATGACCAATGTTGCTCATTAGCTCACTAAAATTCTTTCTGGGGATCTTCTTGTACTTCTTAGCCAAGGTGTCTACTTTGGCGGTTTGGAAGGCAGCATTGTCCTGAATAACTTTATCAACCTCTAAGGGAGCACCACCAACAACAAATCTGAAAAGTCTTCTGATATCAATGTAATCAATTGATAGCTTCATGCCTTCAACAACAGCGGTCAGGCAGGCAACTCTTTGACCTTGATCCAGAACTCTTGACCTTTTCTTGGCGGTTGCAAAGAACTGGTCCACAAAAGAAGGCGCTATGAAGTCTTGCTTCTTGGTGAAAAGCGGCAGGATGCCTGAAACTCTCAGCTTCCTCAGCAACTCCCTTCCAAGAGCATCAGTTTTGAGCTCTTCCTCATTTACTTCCCAACCTGGTAGGAAGGTATTTGGATCCTACAAATTAAAATTTCAAGTGTTAGATCCATTTGTGTATTCATAGTTCACATGCGGTTTGAGCACCAAGCGGTTGAACAATGGTGCGGTTTGAAATTTTCAAACCCCAAGTGAAACCATGAATACGTAAACAAATAATGAGGACTTGAGAATAAAATTACTTAAGTACGTGGCATTGTAATCCAAACTTATCCCACACTGCAAGCGGTGATTAGAGAGGAATTTCTTGATTTCCAGCCTATATACTTAGTAAAATCTCAAAAGCAATGAAGGAAGGAATTTAACCAGCATGCGGTTTCAAAAGATTTGAAAATGCGGTTTAGAACATGCGGTTAGCAAGAAAAGGGAGGAGCGGTTTGAAACTAAAAAACCTTAAGCGGTTGCATACAAGCGGTTTCAAACCGAGGAAATCCAAAAAGGTTGAAAATGTTGAAAAATTTTCTAAGTGTTGGAAAATATTTTTCAAAATCAGGGCATCCAAAACATATCAAAATGATCACTTTGGGAAGGGGAACAATAATATAACATTAAAAACTCATCCTTTACCCAGAATCATCAACAAAAGTCAAGAACACAGAAATGGGTTTTCAAACACACGAAACTGAATAAATCAAAATCAGTGTCCTAAACTTGGATGGATCATGAAATAAGTTAAGTGTATGAAATCTAAACAACAATGCGAGCAAAACCCAACTTTGTTCAACAAAAATGGTCAAGAAACAAGATCACAATCATCAAAAATCAACAACAGGGCATACGAAGGGTTTTCAGTTCATCAATGGCAGATTATCAAAAATTGCTAAGATTAAAGGTTAGAAGGTTGTTACCATTTCCAAGATAGGTTTCTTGGGACCCCTAGCAACAGTTGAGGCCCTTTGTCTTTTTGATGTTGTTGCCATTTCAGTTAAAGGTTTTAAAAATGGTGGTTTTTGAAGGTTTTAGAAAGAGAAAGTGAGTTGGTAGACAGAGAGAGGACGGTTGCAGAGAGTTGGCAGTAAAAGGTTTTAGGTTTTCACCAACTTAGGTATATATAGGGTGAAGGGGTGGAGGCAGTTGGTCAGAAGGAATGATTGAATTAAACCAACTGTTACACCCTTTAACCTCCTGCACCTCTCTCAATGACGGCTGACATGAGGGTTTTTAATGCTCATGTCCCCTTAGCATTAAATGCTCTTAATTTTGAAATAAACGAGGGAAAACATTTGCAAAAATATCCTTATGTCAAAAATAATGACTAAAAAATAAATAAAAGAATTTGAACAGCTTTTTTTTTTTTTTTTTTTTTTTTTTTTTTATTTTTTAAGAAATAAGGATGAGACATAAATGGACAGAATTTACTCTTTGTTGAAACGCGGTTTGATCCAAGCGGTCCGACCGCATCAAGCGGTTGGGAACCGGCGGTTGGATGTGCGGTTGGACCTTTTGCGGTTTTGGTACAGGCGGTTTCAACACAAGCGGTCTCAATCCTTAAGAGTTTCAATCCTAAACTCAACAAACAAGTTAGCCAATAAAAAGTATGGAATTTACTTAAGTTCAAGCATACCCATTAATCTCCTCTAAGGAATGAAAACCTCTTGGAGTCAAGAGCCTTAGTGAGGATATCAGCAATCTGATTGTCTGTCACCACGTACTCTAAATGGATATTCCTCTTCTCCACATGGTCTTTGAGGAAATGATACTTGATATCAATATGCTTGGTCTTGGAATGCATGACAGGGTTGTTGAAGACTGAAATAGTTGAAGTGTTGTCACACATGATGGGGCAATTCCCTTCATCGATTTCATAGTCCACCAATTGCTGCTTCATCCAGAGGATTTGACAGCAACAACTACCAGCAGCAATGTACTCAGCCTCTGTGGTTGACACTGAAACTGATGCTTGCTTCTTGCTGGCCCAAGCAACTAGTCTATTCCCGAGGAAATGACAAGTACCACGAGTGCGTTTCCTGTCAATAGTACAAGCGGCATAAGCTGCATCTGAATAACCTACAAGATCGAAGTTCGAATCTTTGGAATACCAAAGTCCAAGGTTAGTGGTTCCGTATAAATAGCGGATTATACGCTTGATCGCAATAAGATGTGCTTCTCTAGGATCTCGCTTGATAGCGTGCACATACACGGACACTAAACATGATATCCGGCCTACTAGCAAGCTTAAGTAAAGTAATGAGCCGATCATACCTCGATATAAAGTCTGATCAACTTTCTTACCTTTGAGATCCTTATCTAGCTTATTGCCGGTGGCCATTGGAGTATCATATGCTTTAGCATTTTCTAATCCAAACTTCTTTATTAGCTCCTTGGTATATTTGGCTTGGCTGAGAAAAATATCTTCTTCGCATTGCTTGATTTGAAGCCCGAGGAAGAATGTTAATTCTCCCATCATGCTCATCTCAAACTTGCTTTTCATTAGCTTTTCGAAACGCTTACAAAGTAACTCGTTAGTAGAACCAAAAATAATATCATCGACATAAATTTGAACAAGTAAGGTATACTCATTATATTTGGCAATAAAAAGAGTTGTATCGATTTTACCACGTTTAAATCCTTTTTCTAGTAAAAATTTAGAAAGAGTCTCATACCATGCCCTTGGAGCTTGCTTAAGTCCATACAAAGCTTTCTGGAGTTTGTAGACATGATTGGGAAATTTGGAGTCTTCAAATCCAGGTGGTTGGGCAACATACACAGTCTCTTGCAGTTCGCCGTTGAGGAATGCACTCTTTACGTCCATTTGATATAACTTGAAACGCTTGAAAGAGGCGTAGGCTAAGAAAATTCTGATAGCTTCCAATCTTGCAACTGGAGCAAAAGTTTCATCATAATCGATTCCTTCTTCTTGCCTATATCCTTGTGCAACCAACCTTGCTTTATTCCTAGTGATGCTTCCATTCTCGTCCATCTTATTCCTAAATACCCACTTAGTTCCTATCACTCCTTGATCCTGAGGTCTAGGCACCAAAGTCCAGACCTTGCATCTCTCAAACTGGTTGAGTTCTTCTTGCATAGCAACGACCCAACTGGAATCTTGGAGTGCTTCATCAATCTTCTTGGGTTCAATTTGAGATAAAAGAGAAGTATGCTCATCATAATTCGATCTCCTTGTTTGAACACCGAAAAACAGATCACCAATCACATTTGTGAGGGGGTGACTGCTGACTTCACGAACCTCCGGGGGTAAGTCTCGGTTGGATCGAGGTTTGTCAAGATCTTCAATTGGAACATCGTTAGATCCTTCAGCGAAGTCATGGAATGTAAGTTGACGAAGAGGTTCTATAAGCTGGATAGGGGAATTCTCAACTTCTTCTTTCCTTGGAGTTGCATCTGGAGTAGGAACTTCAGGTGCGGTTTCAAAAGTGCGGTTTGAGGGAATTTCAGTTGAGGGTGCTGGATTTTGCGGTTGAGGTTCAGGTGCGGTTTGAGATGGTTCACCTGTTTCATTATGCTCAACAAAATTATCAGTAACATTTGGAGCCAAATGTGGCTCAAGGAGAGAATGCTCATCAAAAGTAACGTGGACAGACTCAACTATTTTTAAACTAGTTTTATTGAAAATACGAAAAGCTTTTGAATGTTTAGCATACCCAATAAAAATACCTTCGTCGGCCTTGGCTCCGAATTTACCTCTATTTTCTCTTCCGTTGTAGAGGACAAAACATTTGCAGCCAAAGATCTTGAAGAATGCAATGTTGGGGGTTCTTCCTCGCCAAAGCTCATAGGGAGTCTTGTTATAGGTTTTGTTGATGAGGGAGCGGTTCTGAGTGAAGCATGCTGTATTGATTGCTTCAAAATTTCAAAAATGCGAGGTAGCTTCGCTTCGTATATCATTGTCTTTCCAAATTTCAATCAACGTCCTATTCTTCCTTTCCACAACCCCATTTTATTGTGGAACACCAGCGGTTGAAAAATTGTGATCAATCCCATGGTCATCACAATACTGAGCAACACCGTTGTTCTTAAATTCTGTTCCATTATCTGATCGAACACTAACGATGTCGTCTTCTTTTTGAGTTTGGAGCCGTCTAAAGAGTGCGGTGAGAATCTCATAACAATCATCTTTGGAAATCATCATCTCAACCCACGTATATCTTGAGTAATCATCCACCACCACTAATGTATATCTATTTCCTCCAATGCTGGCAGTGGTTACGGGTCCAAACAAATCAATGTGAAGCAGTTGTAAGCATCTTGAAGTTGATGGAGCGGTCTTGCTGGTGAAAGACGACGCGGACTGCTTACCAAGCTGGCATGCACTGCATTTCTCTGGATGATGGTCAGCCACTTTAGGTAAACCACGAACGAGGTTTTCCCTACCAATCTTTGCAAGATACTTGAAATTCAAGTGACTCAACCTCTTGTGCCATAGCCAACTATTTTCGCTCACATTCTTAGCTACAAAACAGAGATTAGTAATACTACATGCAAAATTTAGATCAATAATGTAAATATTACTCTTACGAATCCCTGTGAGTAGGGTGACGCCGGAAATGCTATCTTTGATAAAGCAATTTGATGACGTGAAGTTGCAAAGCATTCCTTTGTCGCAAAATTGAGAAATTGAAAGGAGGTTGTGCTTGAGTCCTTCAACAAGAGAAACCTTCTCAATGGTTAGGTTTCCTCTCCTTATGATACCATATCCAATGGTCTTCCCTTTGTTGTTGTCACCAAAGGTTACAGACGGACCACTTGCTTCAATGACATCTTCAAGTAATGATCTATCTCCGGGCCATATATGTCTTGAGCAGCCACTGTCAAGATACCATTCATTATCCTTGGAGTGACCAGCCATTGCTGCAGGACTCCGAAATGTAAACATTAAGAACGAGGTCCCCCTTTTTCCTTGGGATCCCGAAGTTAGCAACCCTTACGACCCACACCTGCTTCGACGTAAGGAGGTTTACTCTTCCCGGCATTGGATGTGAACCGCAAAAGTCATTCTCGCAGCTTTGTGACCTAAACCATCACAATACGTAACATTTATAATAGCTACAAGCTTCATGAGGTTTTACTAACTCCTTACTCTTCTTAGGAGTTGCATGCGGTTTGGGAGGAGCGGTTGTAGCCGGGACAAAAGGAACCGGCTTTAGTTTGACCACGTATTTTCTAGGAACGCTATTCCTGCTTTTGAAGGCGGGAGGAGCGGTCGAAAAGAGGCGCGGTCGACTGAAATTGCCTGTAACCGCCTTTTCCACCCAAGCGGTTGGAGCAGGATTCGACCAATTCCATAAGCCATTTCCTTCGAAGCTACACTCGTAATCCTTTGGCTTCATCTCGAGAGTTCTTCCATATTGCTTCCCTTTAGGATAGACATAATTTATTTGTTGTCCTTTACCCTTGCCTTTAGCATGCTTCCCCTTAGGAATTTCTTTAGTTAGTTCCAAAATTTCCTCATCCTTTTCAGCTCGAGGATGCGCACTTCTCCTCTTTCCTCAGTAATCCAAAACCTAGGCCTTCCTTAATTCCGGTGAGGAACTTGGGGAGTCCCATGATTTTATCCTTGGTGGATTGAGACTTGAGCCACGAATCAATAATCTTTCG
>JAFEMH010008045.1:0-66155 GCA_022495995.1 Adenophora triphylla var. japonica | reverse complement strand
CGATACATTTGTTGGGTTTTAGGGTAGCTTATAACGCAGCGGAAGAAGTTTATAAATAACATCAAAACCCTAGCCCTAAGATCCGTCCCTAGCATGAAAGAGGTTAGAAATTTATAAGGGATAGAATTTACATACGGAGTGAATGCGATTATGTTTAGCTTTGGTTCGAATCTGAAAATCGAATCTCAAAATGAATCTCAAAACCGTTGATTAAGGTTTTGATCTTCTCACTGTTCTTTACCTTGTGATGAATCAACGAACGAAAGGCTTCAAGATCTTGGTGATTAACTTATCACCCTCTCGGTAATCCACTTGTAGCGAGCGAATCCAAGAACACCTTCTTGTTGGATTGCTAGATGAACCTCTTGATTATTGAATCAATATTGAATAATCAAAGCCAAAACTATGGAATAAATTCGAAACCTTTGATTCAAAATCAAAATCAATCTAGAGTTTCATAAGCGAGAATTATGATGTGAGAGAATAGAAAATTATGGCTGCAAGGTTGTATTTATATCCCATATAAATCCTTTAACAATTAGGGTAGAAACCTTGTGAAACACCAAAACCTTCCTAGCAATGGAAAACCGTACGGACACCGAATTCCCGGCGTTGGCACGAGTCGTGCCAATTGGCACGACTCATGCCGTTTGCATTCCATTCGTGCACACGAGAGTCGTTCCCCATGCTGACTCCTTCTTATCAAAATGAACCAAAAACACAAGTTGTGTCTCGGCTGCGGTCACGAGTAGTTACCGTTGGAGCGAGTCGTCACCCCGGGGCACGAGTCGTGCTCTGGTCACGAGTCGTGCCGAGAACCCAAAATTTCCAGTTTTCGGCTTGAATCAAATTCGTTCCCTTGTGTGTGACCCTCACAAGAATTATATTTTATGTTGTTAGTGAGTTGAAACACTCCAGCCTCGCACTTGAAGACATAAGTGACTAACCAAAATCATTATGTTCACCCAATTAAATATAACATCAAAAGCTTGATTCTTTGATAGATCCAATGTCATAATCCCTTTGTCCATGATGTCCAATTGAACATGAGTCATGGTCTATGTCAACTCATTCCGTTCAATGCTTTCTCTATTCCGAATATGTTGATAATCCAAATGCATTTGATCCCTATCAAATCACTTGAGTGTGACCACATATTTCATCATTGACATCATTCATCGAGGGCCCCAACCAAAGCATCTCTTTTCATAAGAGGGACAAATTCCGTCTTGACTTATCATTCTTCCCTACATGAATCCAAACGTGCTATAACATAGCCCTTATTGCTATCCGATTAAAGATGGTGTTAGACTATATCAAACACGATCTTCATCATGTGGAAGACGATGATAATCTCGGGTACTAAGGATTCAATAACACGACTATCATGAGATTTAATCATGACAATAGACCATGTCATAAATCTCATAAAGTAGGTCAAGTCCAATACTTGTTCTCCTAGCAAGTATCCATAAGTGTAATGTGCATCTCTTTATGCATATAATCGTCTCCATGATTTATCCAATTACCAACTTATACTAGTTGTTCACTTGACAACTTGGGACGCAACGATTCAATATAATAAACATGCAAAAACATATAATGAAGCGAATAATAAACGCGCTCATAATAAATGATAAAAAGATGATACATAACGGTTCAAGTTAAACATAACTACTGACCTAGGGCACTACCTACACCAACATCACTATCATTCACCACAATTATAACTACACCGTACCACCACTTCACCGAAACCACCAATTCAACACCATCACAGCGACCTCACCACTTATCACCTAACACCATCTTCACGCTTCTCTTCTACGTCATCCACGAGTCCCTCGTCACCAATACTTAACTAAAACCATCCTTTGAACAATGACTTGACCATCTTCCACCACCTGTTTTACCACCATTATCGCCGCTTACACTTCAACTACATTAAAGCCACCACCCACTTGCCACTAACATCACCACCACATTATCAAAGTCCAAAAAAAATTGTAGTAGTGATAGTTCGGAGTGAGTAATAATGGTGGTGATGTGTTGTTAATGGTGATAGTAGTGTTTGTGAATGCTTGTTAGTAGCGATGGCGAGTGGTCTCAATGCACAGATCATACGAGATACCGATGAGCGGTTTGCATTCAATCCCGCACTTTGGCTTCCCGCGAAAGAGAAAGATACGTGCATCGACTACATCCATCGGGGACGAAGTCGGGCAACGAGAAACCTTCGAGTCCCGCAAAGCAACAACTCCACTCGAAGCCGGCCACTGCCGTACACTTCGACAAGTTGGACATGCCGGCTTAGCAAGATGCTGGAAGGGGTTAAATCAAGGAAGGTCTCCCTTGCTTAAAACCATTGCAAATTACAAACCCTAGAATCCAAGTGTAGTCAATGCGACAAGAGCAAGTACTGCCGCCTTCCATCGATATCCACGGCCATACCCTCGACAAGCTGCGTGGGGTTGCACGGTAATTACGAAATTCGTAACTGATAGAGGAAGGAAAATTGGAGCATCCTAAGTGGGCCCAATACGATCGGAAACCCTTATCCAGAACAACGGTAGGTGTGAATTCCATTGAATGGGTGCCAAAGATGATTGCCGCCGAGCCGGTTCCTCCCGCCTCTTCCGATCACGTCCTCATAAAATGTCCACATCGGCCCTACGATGTTTGTGGCTGCTCCGCTGCACAGGTACGAGTCCCAGAGACATGGTCGGGAGCAATCCTACGAGAAAATAGGAAGAAGAATTCCTCTCAGCAGAGGGCGAGAGAAAGATACTGAGGCGGTAGACACGCGGTGTGGGTGCACTCGGAGAGCCATCGGGAGAGTTCGATTACTATGTACTCTACTCCCGGCCCCGAGTCCTCTCCGCTTCCTCCAGGAGCCATGCGGCTTTAGAGCAAACATGGGTGGGAAAGCTAGAAAAGTCTGCGACGCCGGAGTTCGAGGCCTCGGGGCTCCCAGAAATACCTCAGTTTTGACAACAATCACCATTTTGCAGTCGAAAACCTAACCCCTTAGGGATCAGCCAAGGTTCAATTTGCCCAGCTTCGAGAGCACGGGCGGCAAAGGAAGATCAAAGTCGGCTTGGCGCTTTCGCGCTCGATCAGCGTGCTAACCCCGAGGGCGGCAACCGCTCATGCGGCCCTCAACAGCTTGATCCAGAGGGCTCAGCCAAGTGAGGCTTTGCCTCGCAAGAAAAACCCCGAGGAAATGGATGGCTAGATGACTCTCCTTACTCCGAATAGAGACTAGATCTATGATTCCCCGAGCGTATAGCGGATATGATCACTTTGTGTGACAAAGACCTCACGCGAGAGATGCCTCGGGGCACAATGAAGGAAGTACATGTACATCACTCTCCAAGCTCAATACCGTATAACTTCTACCGGAGAAGGGTGGTAGACAACGGGTCGGCGTTGCGCGTCCTCCCTCTCGGCATGATGCAAGCCCTACGCATCAGCTTGAAAGCCACTTGAGTTTCTCATCAGCTCGGACTATCGAGGCCTACGACGGCACGTCTGCCGTCCCATCCTAGAGACGGTGACTCTGCAGGCTGCAGTTCGGAAGACCCCGAATGGTGCCGGCAAAATTCCATGTGATGGACATTAAAGTCAAATTCCCATCTCTGTTGGGACCGCCCTTGGCACATCACATGAAAGCCATAGCTTCGCTCTCCATCAATGCGTCAAGTTCATTGCTTGAGTCGGAGAGATCTTGAAATTAAATCGAAGAGTGCCAATACAGTTTCCTCATGAATACTTAAGCCAGGCAATGACAGCGTGCACGCGGCCGGGCACGGGGCTACCTCCTTGGAAAATCGACCAAGGGACTATCCAGGGAGCAAATCTCATCGAGAATCCCTCGAGTCCGGGAGATGCTAACTATGTCAACGTTCTCGAGCGGGCGGACCACTAAAGCGGTCCAGATACATCCAGAGTTGACTATCGTTTCCAACATTTGGGAGGCTGAGGCCACAGGGAAAGAAACCACTGAGCATACGCCCCGTGATGCGGGCACATAAACCCCATTTGTCTCCGATCAGAGAGATTTGTCGGCACATCCTTCACAATCATTTTCTCTGGCCCCTCCAGGGTGAGGAAATCTTCATGATAAAGGATCAACAAGCATTGTCACACTCGTATCGAATGTATGGCGCGTCGTATGGGATGTCCTCCACGAGGAATTGCCCGTGAACCCCTCTTCTTTAGCGAAGGGCATGATGTTTTTCTAGCGGCTCCGGCGCAGCAGGGACGCGAGTGCCAGCGTCACTTACGTTTTGGGATTGGAGCAAGTCGGAGCCGGTGACAGATCCAAGGACTCTCTAGAGTTGAGGATCCAGCGCGCGAACCACGCGAAGCCCGGTCCCTACATTCACATGCTCGGTTTCGAGGACGGCACCCGTTTCGATCCCAGGTCACCTACGGCAAGGGGCTCCCGATAGCATAGAGATTGTCAAGCTCGATGTCGGTACGATACGGGCGATTCACCAGTGAATGGAAGCAGCTGGTTGACACGACAAAGAACCCCTCGATGTTCCAGTGACGTGAAGACTTCGTCAACATCATCTATTCCGGATATCCCGATGATGCGGATCAGGTCACTTTATCATCGAGATTCTGCAATGCCAAAGTTACCCTCGTAGCCCACTTTGCTCATGGTAAATGAGGCCACTGGTGTGAATGTGTACCTGAGAATTTGGATTCACCTTGAGTTTGAAGACATCCGATTTAATTTGAAAAACGGAGTCGCCACGCCATTTTGATTACCTCCAAAACTTTGAAAAAAAGGTTTTATGGGTTCGGAGAGTTAAGTTTACCCCTTGGGAAGAACGTTTAGCGTTCACCGAAGTGCCTTGCGGAGAAGCGAAGTCTCAATGATTTCATTAATCGTGCTTGCTTGCGTGCTTTCTTGTGTGCATGTGTTTGAAAATAAGGAAGGAATGTCCCAAGAGTCGTCTTCCGGACGTACAAACCATTTATTGGTTGTCGCTCGGGATTCCTTGGAATTTTATGTGTTTGGGATTATGATCCCGTCCTCGTCTTGTGACTTGTGATCGTCGCATTTTAAACCTCGGGACCCTCGGGACTTGCGTGATCGAGAGAATGACTCTCTTTGTGGTCAAAGATGAGGTTCTTTAGGAAGGAATGTCCTTAGCCCATCAATCCTACGCTTTAAGACGGTCGAGCTCGTATAGAGGCTTCATACTCATTATTAAGCGATAATCGGAGATATAGGGTTTCAAGGTTATCCTTTTCCTAAAGAAATCATGGAACCTTTAATGGAAGGAGCGATGCAAAGATGAGAACTTTTACACCGGTCCGTTCCAAGGTTGCTAATGGGGACATGGGGAATGCATGATGAAAAATGATACTTTAGTGAAAAGATGGCATTTTTGGAGTGTAAAGAATGTCTCTTGGTTGCAAGGGATGCCTTTTGTGCAAAGAAAAGATTTTTATGTAAGAATGTATATTTTTATGCATTGGAAAATAGCATTTAATGCACAAATGATGCATGAAAATGGCAAAGAATTGATTTTTTTAATGCAAAGTATGCATAAAGATAACATTTTGAGTGGAAAATAGAGGTTTTAGGTGCAAAGGATGCACCTTTATGAAAAAAAGACTACATTTTACTGACAAATGAGGTCCTTAGAAAATGCATGCAAAGGAAAGGAATGATAAAGAAATGATCTTTAATCTACGAGTCAATGCGAAGATAAAAGCAACACTAAGAATGCGATAGGCAAGTATAGGACAATTGGAATGCAAAGTTAGAGTGTATGCGAGGTTACCCAGTCGTTTCCTTCGCTTCTTCGGACGGAGCTAGGAGGAGAGGTTCGTCTTGGGTCTTCAAATAGGAGGAGGAGATGGCTTCTTGAGCTTCATATTCGCCTTCTTGGGCCTTCGAGGTGTTGCACGTACGGATTGTGTTTGTGAGTGTATTGTATCTCTATTGTGTTGTCTTGTTGTTGTTTTGAAATGGGTAGAGGAGGCCTCTACATTTATAGGTAATGCTGGATAAGGCTAATGAAGCGGAGTGCGAGGCTGGAGTCATGCAAATGAGGCCGTGCGGTCTTATCCATTGAATGACTCGGCATTACAGAACCATGCCTGAGTGGCATTATTCTAGAAGGCTCTTCCTAATTAAGAAAAACGTGTTTCTTAATTAGGAAGAGATTCCACTTCCGACCTAATTTAATTAAAAACGGTTCAGGAATGCTCACGGAGCGTTTGGGAAGTGCAGGGGAATTGGGAAAACTGCAGAAAATGTCGGGAAAAGTTAGCTTAGGAAGGCATGAGGCAGATTTGGGTACTTACAGAAGCCCCTCGGCAACGTCACTTGCAAGGCGAGTGGGGTTGTCGATAGAAAAGGATCAGATGCGGCGAATGCGCGGGAGCCAGATTGGGTGACAAGGTGGTCGAGTGGTGAACAGCACGGAAGGCTACCTCTGCGTATCCGGAGGAATCGAAGCCGGTAGTAGTTCGGAAAAGATCATTTGAATGGGGTGTCATATGTGACAAATTAGGTGAACCTAAGTAGGCTGCCTGCGTATCCGGAGAATCAAGCCGGATCGTAGTTCGGAATTAGGATCCATTTGGGGAAGGAAGAAGAGAAAGCGGTCTGCTGCTTGGAAGGAAATAGGAGAAAATGACCTAGGAGGTCAAGCAATTGATCTTTGGGGATATGCTTTAGAAGTGGCTAGGAGTGGTCGGATATACGAACCTCACATGAGTTTGCTTTATCACTCGAGGAATGACAAAGAAACGGGGGTGACCAAAGTGGTCGAATGGGTAGACAGCACATAAAAGGCTACCTACGTATCCGGAGGAATCAAGGCTTGATCGTAGTTCAAGCATCACTAGATAGTTAGGAACGATGTCTAGGATCCTTGAGATTTTTGACAATTCGGAGAATCATCACCTGATTGACAATTGCGGAGGATGTCACACAGAAGAAGCTAGAGCTTATGGCGCTATCTCTTTTATGACGGAGATAGAGGTAACTTAAGTTGGGAAACTTGAGCGTACGTCACTATTCGCGAGATAGAGGTAGCACAAGTTGGAAATGACTTGGGCATACGTCACTATTGCGCGGATAGAGGTAGCACAAGTTGGAATGACTTGGGCGTACGTCACTTTATTCGCGGATAGAGGTAGCACAAGGATTGGAATGACTTGGGCGTACGTCGTATTCGCGGATAGAGGTAGCCGCAGTTGGAATGACAGACATACGTCGCTATTCGCGGATAGAGGTAGCCTGAGTTGGAATGGCTTGGGCATACGTCTATATTCGCGGATAAGAAGGAAATGCCTAAGTTAGGAATGACTTGGGGCATCGCACGTCTGTGTCCGCGGATAGAGGAGTAGCCTGAGTTGGAATGACTTGGGCATACGTCACTATTCGCGGATAGAGTTCGCACAATTCGGGAGGACTTGGGCATACGTCACTATTCGCGGATAGTGTTATCCCAAGTTGGAATAACTTGGGAATACGTCACTATTCGCGGATAGAGGTGGCACAAGTTGGAATAGAGCTTGATTGCTTCATAGATAAGGGATATTTTTACGAAAAGCATGTTATCTTGGTTAAAAGATAACGGAAATTGCATGCCCGAGTGGAAGGTCCGGGGGGCGGGGATTGTAATTTACCTTTATAACAGAATTAACGGAGCGAATGAAGCTTGATTGCCGTAGAGATGGAGAAAAAAAGATGTTATCTTGGTTAAAAGATAACGGAAATTGCATGCCCAGTGGACGGCTAGGGCTGTTTTTCCGGATTGTAATTTATGAAATGAGACGGAGTTGAGACTGTTTTTGAACGGGCATTGGGCATTATTGCCGCGAAGCTTCAGAGGAAGAGAGAGAGAGAAAAGGAGAGAATTTCTTCAAAATTCTTCAATTCCCTTTGCTTCTATCGATTGGAATGGATCAGGAGGGCAATCCCATACGAGGCAAGCAAGAAGGAACATCTCCGCAGTGCGAGAAGGAGGAGAAAGGAGCTCAAGTTCGGGACGGAGAGGAAGTATATGACTTCCCTTACGCCTCCATGAGCGGAGCTTTGCCGGGGAGAAGGGAGCATAAATCAACTTGAACCCGCGATCGGTTGGGGTAAGCATTCTCATTTTGCTCAAATCAGATGATTTTGCTTGATTTTCCCGAGATGATTTAGGGCTTGACCGAGGAATTTTAGGATTTTTTGAATGATTTTTTTTTTTGAATGATTTTGAGATGCACGAACAACCTATGAGGCTAAGAATATTGCATGTGCAACTTGTTTGACACAAAAATTATGAGAATGACTCAACTTTTTTTCTCGCCAAAATGAAGTAAGAATGAGAATTTTTCAAAATATAGAGACAGGAGTTACTTGCCTTGTGCTAGAAGCTAGGTCAAAATTCTAATTTTCAATGAGAAAACATGATTTTGGAAGATGAAAATGATTCATGCGTACCATTTACGGAAAAAGAATAATGCTTATGTGCAAAAATTTGTGAAAATTGTGATTTTTGTGCCTTAGTAGGGAAAGCAACGGGACTTTCGACATGACCAACTGTTTCAAGTGATAAAAGACGCTTTTTTTTTTTATGCAAATAATGCTAGGAAAAACTTGTTGTGAATGATTTTACTTTTGAAAACATGTGCATTTTTTGTGAATATATGCATGCTTTTGAAAATGATGAAGGACTCGACACTTCTTTTTTTTTTTTTTTTGTGCTTGTCTACATGAGAACAAGTCTAGAGGACCATCGGAGATAGCGGTTAAGCTTTGGCAGAGGATGCCGGATTTTGAGAAGAATGGGGTGAACCCCAAGAATTTGGTGAGGGCTACCGGCCTGGATGCGTTTGTAGAGGCCGTCGGCAGGGTGTTCACATCACCTCTAAGAGCAAGGGCTTGGTCCAGCCCTTTACGAGTTCCGTGGGACAAGACACATAGCTTTCACCCGAGCCGGGAGAGCTTACAAGTGACTCTGCCGATTTCACAAAGCCTATTATCGGGCCTACGCTCACCGGAGGCCCGTGACTTGGAGAGACCACATTACGCCCGAGGAGTTCCGTGCTTTGGTAGGGTTTGAGCCGATTCCCAAGGGGCCGGGGATGGAGACGCTGAACGTCGAGGTAGCAAGCCGTACTTGCATGCGAACTTTGCCGCTAATGATGCGACGCCTGCCACCGGCTAGAGCATTCATATGGTTGATGCTATCGCCACTATCTTTGCTAACTCGGGACGCCGGCCATGACTTGCCTCCTCGACTCTTTGGAGGATGTGGATGGGATAGGGACGGTCTCGGGGGCGAGGCCGGATTAGCGGGGAGTTTGTACTTCTCGTTGGACATGTGCATGTCGGAACAAAGCCGCTTCCATGGATCGCTTCTCATTTGCCTCGAGGTAGTCTCCTTTCTTTTTTTTTTTCTTTTCTTGTCTTGAGACTTTTATGAGAGAGAATGACCTTTTGATGTTTTGAACATGCAGCCTGGTTTTGCGAGGTGATCGGGTTCTTCCCTTGGAACCAGCAGAGTGATGTCACCATCTTCCCCGCTATGGTTCGCCGGAGGGAGATGCGAGAGATAAATTCACTGGGAAGACCGGGATTACCTTCGATTACAAAATGGTGAGGCCGGCCATCAATGTGGATGGGCACGACGGAGTGGACTTCTACCCCGGGGCGTGTATCCGGAGATTTTCTTGGGAGATGCCATTGAGGTGACGAGGCAGAGGAGGTGGCTCACTGGGCCGACATGTGATGTCATTTACTTGGGGGACTGCTTCTCGAGGCAAGATGGTCATGTCCCTCCATTGGACGCCATTACTCCACACGATCCTCCAAAGACGGATGCCGCAGCCTGTGGATCGGCGAGGATGAGATAGCGAGGTACCAAAGTGTGCGTGGCCGCAGAGGAGCACTTTGACATGGACACCCCTACGCCGTGTTTGTGAGCAATACCGAGGACGCCACAAAAGCTAGTGAAGCTAGCGGTCACTGTGGATATGGGGAGGATGAGCCTACCGACCCGCCGATCCCTCCCCGCGCATCCGTCCTACGTGGTCCATGGAGTGCCGAGGAGGATGAGGATACCGTCCCCGATGCTAGGGAGCCCCAAAGACACCTTGCCGCCCGATAGCACCGTAAGTATACTCTTAGGGTCTTATTCCCTTTTAGCTTTCGTATTTTCTCGCTTTTGCAATTTTCTCGAGATTTTCTCGAGATTTTTCTCTTCTTTTTCTCGTGTTCCAACTCGCACTTACGATAGGGATCCCGGTCGTGCGTAATAGGGGCCGGAAGGACATGTGCTCTGTCTCTTACGAGGAAGCCGGCTCGCGCTTCGAAGGCGGCAGCTGATGCACAGGAGCTCGGGGCGCAAGAGACGGCACGTCGGGGGCACAGCCGTCTACCTCATCGGCCTCGGAGTACTTTTCCAAAGCCATGCCTCGGGGCGGGGACCCAACGCCGACATTCGGGAGCAAACTGGCTGAGTATGGGCACGATAATGTCCATTTGTCCGATGTGAGCGACCAGAGGACTTGATGAGGGAGGCTAGCATTTATGAGTTGAGCAATGATGAGGAAGAAGAAGAATCGGAGGCCTAGGAGGTCTCTAGAGCAGATTTAGGAACAAAAACAAACAATGAACACTTTTTATGCACACTTTGTTTATTTTTTGCTTTATTTGGGCGCCGATGGGGCGAAAACATTGTATTTACATTTTATTTACTTTTCTAATTTATGCTTTCTCAATTTGCATATTATCTCGAGCCTTGGGGTGACTTTTTGCTTGGAATTGGGGTCAAACCGGGCCAAAATGATTTATAATGGTATATAAATGCTTGAATGGCTTACGGATATGTTTTTGTACGGTGTTTTGGTTGAGAAAGTGGGGTGAAAACTCCCTTGGGCAGCAATCTTTGGTTGCCGCAGAATTTTTTCTCGCAGAGGGCTAATGTAGCCGTGCGGCACTGGCCTTCGAGGGCAAATGAAGCCGTGCGGCTAACGCCTGTCCGAGCCGGTTATTTTCTCGAATAAAAGCAAGGCTTGGCCATTTCATTTCATTTTCACTCTAGACTTGTCCCAATTGTTCCTGAGCATATTTTGGACCGAAAAGCACCATCTTTGAACACTTTGCGATGGAGAAGCCCGTCGGATTGCAAAGGGGGAAGCGAGACCATTTTCTATCCGGTCTTCAATCTTGGGCGAGACATAACTTCCAAAATCACAAGGGACTCGCTTGATTCTTCCTTCAAGATCAAGTCTTTATGGCATTTGAGGGATCTCCCGCCCGATTGGGACTCGTTGAGAGCCGCAAAGAAAGTTCGGGACGTCCGAGACATGTTTACCGCTTCTCTTACAACGAAATTGTCCCAACGCACGAAGACTTCGTGAGCCTTGATTGGGGGTCCCGAGATCGAGGCTATATCTATTCCGCTGATCGGAGACGTGCCGGTGACGGTAAAGCTTGCATCTTTTCTCGCAGATTCCTTTGGGAGAGGCCGAGAGGATGATGGTAGCCCCTGGATAGATTGACCTTTCGATATCCCTAGGCGGGTTTGGGTCTCCAGAGATATACGCGACCACGGTGGCTATGGATGCTTTCATTCTCTCGCGTATTCTCTCGTTTTGTTCACCGCCGAGTCCGTGGGGATCTGGCCATAGTGGCCTCTTGGACATGGTCGAGACTGGTGGCCGGGAAGGATATTGTCCCGCCGGTTTTGGGAGAGACATTTCATGGGATCGACAGTGATGGCTCGGGAGACCGTTTCATGAGGTCCGGGAGTCCGGCTATGTTGACTCTGTGGTCAGCAGGAGAGGCTTGGCTTTGCTCGGGCTTTGCAGGCTCGGTGCCCTTGGGTGATTTCTCGGAGAGGTGCGCCTTTAGAAAGCCAGGGAACGGGGGTA
Source organism: Adenophora triphylla var. japonica (assembly GCA_022495995.1). Taxonomy (NCBI): domain Eukaryota; kingdom Viridiplantae; phylum Streptophyta; class Magnoliopsida; order Asterales; family Campanulaceae; genus Adenophora; species Adenophora triphylla. The sequence continues at coordinate 54,254 of JAFEMH010008045.1, read as the reverse complement.
GGCCGGGAGTTTGATGATGGCTAGGGCTATCCACTTCGGACATCCGTTGGTGGATACCTACACTTGGAGGATTGCGGACCGGGAGGATATTTCAGGAGTCTTATCTTTGTGAGGGTTCCGTGATTCCCGCCGGTCATCCTTCTACATACCCCGCTTAGTATCCAGCAAGCTTTGGGGCTTTACAGAGCCTTTGAGTGATTGGGAGGACATCCGGACCATGGAGGTGGTGTCATTGGACATGAGTGATCCAAACACTTCTCTTTTTTCTCGAGGGCTTGGACATACACTCGCTTTCCCACCGGGGCTATCTTCGGGAGGGGAAGAGCACCATCTTGACCACTGCTCTACTGGACCGGGTACGAGAGGGAGATGGGAGCGACTCAGTTATCTTGGAGGATAGACGTCGAGCTTTATTGGGAGCCGATCTGCGACTCGAGTAGGACTCTCTCGAGGGAGACCGAGGCTAAGGCGAGCCGTCACATAACCAATCGTGTGACTTGGTCCGAGATATGGAGGCCTCTGGCATAAAAAGGTTGTCCGAGGTCGCTCATTTCGACCGAGTCTCGCAGGGAGGAGATACGGACTCGTGCTCGTATAGAGAGAGCGCTTATTGACACGGGGTTGGTGGAGGCTCCAGTGAGGATACCGCAGGTCGGGATGAGGGATACCGACATTATTGAGAAGAAAAGGAAGAAGACTCGACGAGGCCGAGGAAAAGGGAAGAAGATCGAAGAAGACTCACGAATGACGACCGACAAGTCTTTTCTCAAGATCCTCTTATTGCCATTTGCAAACACATTAGTTTATTTAGGCATTTTATTGTATTTTTAGATCTTTTTAGCGGGTTAGCAGAGTTAAGAGGTAGACCGTGCTTGAACTCATCAAGAAGTTTTTAACTTGTAAAGAACAAGGCATATTATCTTAAAAATTAATCAAGACACATTTCATGGAAATTCAAATGTCTTTATTGATTGGGACCCGTTTTTATGAAAACCGAAATACCCTTTATTATTTAGGACGCACTTCATGGAAGCTTGATTGTCCTTTTTATTGTTTAGACCGAACCATATATGGTCCGCTCTACGTTCCCTTTTTACAAGAAAGGCTAAGGGGCTCAGGTCTACGTAGTTCATTCTAAAGTGAACTAATTTTTTATGTGCGTATTTTTGCCTAGACCGCCCTTTTGGGGGTTTTCACTTAGCTGGGCATTACTCTTTTGCACTAAGATTTTTTTCTCTTTTTTTTTTTTTTTTTTTTTTTATGTGCAACCCCGTCTTTGCCTAGACCGCCCTTTGGGGTTTTCAAATTTAGCTGGGCATTACTCTTTTTGCACTAAGATTTTTCTCTTTTTTTCTTTTTTTTTTATTAGACATAGTATCTTCTGAGTTTATCACCGTTTGACCGGGTGGACAAAGGGATTGCCATCCAAGTCCGCAAGCTTCATTGCTCCTCCCCGACAAGTATCTTCTCGCACCACATAAGGGCCGATCCAAACGGGTTCCCATTTTCCTGTGGGGTTGCCTGGTAGGGGCTTTACTTTCAAAGACTAAGTCACCTTCTTTGATGTCTCCGGCCTTGACCTTTTATCAAACGCTTCCGGCCATTCGCCCGGTAGGCTCGGGTGTGTTCCATGGCTTTTAGCCTTCTCTCGTCAAGGGGCTAACTCATCATGCGGGCCGCGCAACCATTCCACTTCATTGACACTGTTTTCCAGGAGGACCCTTAATGACGGGATTTCCAACTCCACCGGTAACACCGCGCTTCCATCCCGAAGTTAGTGGCAAAAGGAGTTTCTCCTGTGCGTCGTTTCCGACAGACGTTACGTAGCCCTGCAGTTGCTAGGTGCGGCTTTTCGGGCCAATCACGACCACGGGTGGCCATCTTAGGATGATCCGCTCGAGTGTCTTATTAGCAACTTCCACGGCTCCATTGGTCCGAGGTCCGTACGGGGACGACTTGTGGCGAGTAACTCGAATTCGACAGCTAGCCTATCGCAGCTCCTTGAAGTGTGACCCATTATCGAAATGATCTCGTTGGGCACCCCATATCTCGCACATTATGTTTTCTTTGATGAATCGGGCCACTTTTCTCGAAGTGAGGACCTTGTAGGACTTGGCTTCTACCCACTTGGTGAAGTAGTCGATGGCTACCAACTTACGAACTCATGCCCATTGCTTCTGCCGGCTATTTTCCCTATCACGTCAATGCCCCAAGTTGCAAACGGCCAAGGAGTCGTCATGCGCACAGGTCGTGAGGTGGGAGATGGTTGAGATTGGCAAACCGGCTTTGGCACTTGTCGCAGTTCGGACGTCTTTGGGCCGCCTCTGTTTCCTATGGAGATCCAGAGTAACCCATTCTCGAGGATCACTTGCATCGGGGGCTCGGCAGCATTCATGTGAGGACCGGGCGAGGACCACAAGGACTTCGGTCATCAACTCTTTGGCCCCTTTCTTGGGTGACACATAAGAGGAGCGGTCCTTGATAGCGTTTCTTGTACAGGTTGCCTCCTAGAATGACATAATGGGAAGCCAACCTTTTCGTGGCTCGCAAGCTTTTGGGCTCGACACCTTCTTTTGGTCTACCTTCTTCGTCTCCGAAAGCCGACTCCAGTCTTTGAGGAATTGGTAAATCTGATTGTACCAAGGTTCCTTTATGGGCTCCTGGTCCTGTGTCCACTTCACACGAGAATGTAAGGCCGGGGCTTCTCTTCTACCCACTCAAGGGCTTTATGGCTTTTCCTCGGGGATCTCTACCAATGAGGCTAGAGTAGCTAGGGCATCTGCGAATCTGTTCTTTTCCTCGGCAAGTAGTGGAAAGTCACTTCTCCGAACCAGTCCAAATCAACTCCTCCATAATGGGCATGATATTGTTGTAGATTAGGGTCCATGATCTTCCACTTGTTGGAGACTTGGTTGATGATCAGGGCCGAGTCTCCGTAAACTTCGAGCTCCTTGACATTTCTTTCTAAGGCGACCTCCAAACCAAGAATGCGGAGCTTCATACTCGGCGACATTGTTCGTGGCAGGAAAGTTCAACTTGAGGCATGGGGGTATGCTCATCTTTCGGATCGACCAATAGCATTCCTACACCATTTCCTCTTTTGTTAGCGGCTCCGTCAAAGAACAATTGCCATCTATTTTCAGCTCAACCGCAAAGATCCCTTCATCTCGGAAATTGGGGTTCGTGCCCTCTGTCTTCATTCTTGGGAAATTCGCCGAGGTGATCTCGACAATGCTTGACCCTTGATGGCCTTTACGGTCACATAGTTGATGTCGTGATTCTTGCCAAGAAGAAGGACCACTTCGCTAAACGCATTGATAGGGAAGGCTTGTCAAAGATGTACTTGATGGGGTCCATTTTCGAGACCAAATTCACAGGCGGGTGGGCTTCGCATATAATGCTTCAATTTGCCGACTACCTGCACTGCCCCCGCACAGTCTTTTCACATGCCGAGTAATTGAGCTCGCTCCCCGTAGCTTCCGCCGACAAAGTAAATGGCGTTTTCTACCCGAGAGTCTTTCTTCTCCTGAGCAAGCATAGCCCCAATGCCGTGTTCAGCGACGGTGAGATAGAGCAGAAGAGGTTTCTGTATATGTGGGGGCATAGTACCGGGGATGTACTAAGTATGCCTTGATCCGGTCAAAGGCATCCCGGGCATTCTTCGATCCATTCTCGTGTCCACATTCTTCTTCATGAGCTTGAAGATGGGCTCGCACATAGTGGTCAATCGATTGACGAAACGGGGACGATGTCTTGCCGTTTGCCCATAAAACTCTTGACCTCTGTCTGGGTTTGAGGTGGCCTCATATCCATGATGGCTTTTATCTTTCGGGGGTCAACTTCTATACCTCGTTCCGTGACCATGTACCCAAGCACTTTTCCCCTTGTCACTCCGAAGGTGCATTTGGCAGGGTTTAGTCTCATGGAATCTTTGTCTCGGCCTCTCAAAGAATTTTCGTAGGTCAACAAAGTGCTGCCCACCTTCTCCTTTGGAGTGGATTATCATGTCATCTACGTAGACCTCAATCTCCTTGTGGATCATGTCATGAAAAAGCGCGGTCGCTGCCCTTTGGTAAGTAGCCCCGGCATTCTTGAGCCCGAATGGCATTCTTGTATAACATAGGGTTCCCCACGGTGTGGTGAAGGCTGTCTTTTCTTGGTCTTCCTCAGCCATCTTGATCTGGTTGTAGCCTGCAAAACCATCAACGAAGGATTTGACTTCGTAGTTGGCAGTGGAATCCACCAGGATGTCTATATTTGGCGCAGGGTAGTCGTCTTTGGGCCGGCCTTGTTCGGATCTCGAAAATCCACACAGCAGCCGCACCTTCCCATCGCCTTGGTTACGGCCACGATGTTGGACAACCATGTCGGGTATTCAATGACTACGATGAATCCTACCCGTAGCTTCTCAATTTCTTCTTTGACCCGTAGAGACCATTCCGGCTTAATCTTTCGCTCGCTTTTGCATCGGCTTAGCATCCGGTGCTAGAGGAATTGTGCTCTACTATTGAACCTGTCTAGCCCCGGCATGTCCTTGTATGACCATGCAAACACGTCGACGTATTCTCTCGAGCGGCTCGATCAATCCGTCCCTTTCAACCCCCGGAAGAAGCTTCCAATCCGTGTCTCTTTAGGTTCTTCGATAGTACCCAAGTTCACACTTATCAAAACCTCCTACTTGGGCCCGGTTTTCCTCTTTTTCGAAACCCGCTTAAAGATTTCTTTAATGTATTGTTCGTTTAGTGTGTTTGCATCTTGTTCAAATGATTCATTATTAACCGTTGTTAGGTTTTGAGTTAATTTATCATTTGTTAAGTTGGCAATAAGAGGATAATCGTAAAGATTTGTCATTTCATTCAAGATAAGGGGAAAGATGACATCGATTACATTTTCATAATCCTCGTGGCGTGAGGCCTTCGGATGACTCGAGGACTGGAATTCAAAGATTCCCGACTGACCGAATAGACAACAGGTGTTTGACACGACCGGGTTGAGAAGGACGGGTACCAATCCAAGCTCCGTGATCATTTGTCAGTCGATCGGCTATCGGCCGAGAATGTCTCCCAATTCTTCAATGGCATTTACGTCTTAGTTACCAAAGTGCAAGGATCAAAATGACTTTCACCATCGTCTCCAATAACGGCAACTATCTCATTGTCTCGAATCGAAGTCGATCAAGTCCGGGATTTGTGCTTCTTCGTCAAACAACTCTTGCAAACCCCACCGATCGTCTTCACCGCTGGCGGCTTTTATCTGGGCGATCTTTGGAAGAGCTAACTCAAAGGCGGAGAAGTCCATTGTCCCGGATGCCGACTTTGCCACCGGCCGGATTTCCTTTGAAGACGTACTCATTACGAACGGTAGTGGTAGCCCCAGAACATTCTTCGAACGGGATTGGTGGCTTTCCCTAATTTTCTTAAGGTTCTCTAGAAGGGTTTTCTCGCAAGGAGATTTGGCGATCACTTTCATCATATTGTGTCCCTCCTTTTGTAAAGTAATGGGTCAGAGATAGGCCGTAGGGATGGAGCCGGACCCCTTCACCTTTCGTGCCTTTAGCTTTTCTGGCATCCCGAGAGTTCGGTTTGTACCCCAAGCCATACTGGTAGTCTGTTCCTTCACATCAATGATGGTGTTACGACCTTGAAGTCTTCTACCCAATCCAAGTCCCGGAAGATAACTCATTTTTCGCATCATTCTCATGGCAGAGGGATTTTATCGAAAGTAGTGGTGAGGTCAGTGCAACACACTTGTGCCTTGGAAGAAGCTACGGAGAATCCGGTCAATGCTAACCCTTCATCATCGTGCTTGATCTCCAATATCGGTATATCCCGGCCGGTTCCTTCTACCGTGACACTTGTCCCCATAAATGGTGGTGATAGTTCCATCACTCGACCGAAATTTGACGCACCGATGCAAAGTAGAGGCTACCCCGTTTATCCGGTGGATCCAAGGCCGTCCCAAGAAGGCAAGAAATGAAATCGGAATATCAATAACTTGAAAGTCAACGTCCATGACCTTTTTTCCGAACCACATCTTGAGAGTGGCGATCCCCAAAGCGATCGTGCGGTGGAGTCATAGGCCTTAATAGTCCGACTAGAAGGCTTCAAGTCTGTTGGTTTCAGATCCAATAAATCCATCATTTTGGCTGGCAGGACATTCATTGCAGACCCTCCATCAACTAATACCCGTGGCAATCGACGCTCTTCTAACTGGACTGTGATGTAAAGAGGTTCGTTGTGACTAGCCCCATATTTTGGCAGGTCTAAGTCAGTGAAGGTAATGATGTTTCCGTAGTGGATATTTCCAATCATTTGGACGACCTCATCTGGGGTGACATCTATGGGCACCATGGTCTTGGCCAAACTTTCTTCTAGCTTCAACTTATGAGGGTATGAGGAGGTCAACAGGGACCATAAGGAGATATTGGCTTGGGTACACTTCAACTGAGTCAACGCTGGATCCTCTTTGTCGTAGTCTGGTTTTTCGCTTCGGCTTATAAGGTCTTTTATCTCGTCTTCGGCTCGAGGACGGCATTCCTTTTGTCACCCTTAGGCTGCTCAATACTCATCTGTCTGCACCGAGTCATCACATAGACATTGGATTTTCCTTGGTCATTATTCCTACTTGGAGGATTCTGTCGGTTCTTTCAAAGTCGAGGCGGATTCTTGCGGCGTATGGCCAATTCTGCCGATTGATCGATTGACGGTCTTGCCGGAAGCATAGGCGGCTTCCCAAATCTGGTCCCAGGTTACCGGCTTTTTGACCTTTTCTGAGTTTGACTGGCTGATTTCAACTTCACCTTCTCCGTTTAAAGCTTTCACGGTCTCATTCAAACTTTTCAAAGTCAGCATGCAACAAGAGTTATCACTTCCGGGGTTTGGAGCCTGGCCAATGGTTTTCTCGTCAGAACCTAGCAGCTTCTTCAACAGAGTGGGATCACATTCCTCATCACTGTCAAGCATGTCCCTTCTTTCCCTAGGGGTCAACCTTTTGACGGCATCTTTGACGTTGGCTAAACATTTTCTGAAATGGGAAATTCCATCATCAATAAGGACTTCTGTGGGGGGATGCAGAGGAAGTGAGGGTGTCGGGACCCTAACAGCTTGAGGTATTGGAGGAGACTGATAAGGGACAGTCTTTGGCAATGGGTTGTATGAGGATGGAGGAGGGCACTGGTTATAGGCTAGCTCTTCTTCCTTAGCCATCTGGTTACCCAAACCAGCACTGTTCTCTGTCAAATCGGCCATTCTGACTCTCGAAACTGAGGATTCTGGCGAACTATCTGAGGATTCTGCGCTAACAAGTCGCTGACCCGGTATTCTCACCCACTTCTTTCTCGCTGCGGGAAAGGGATAGGAAAGGTTTAGACTCGGGGTAGGTGTTTAGGCTGAAGGCTCAGGCAATATGCAAATTAGAATCTTCAAGTTTACTTAAAACAGTGTCTTTTATTAATATCTATTTGGTTGGAAAAGGGGTTCTGCCCTTCTTTTTTTCACAACTACTCTAGATCCTGGATCAGTGGGTTCCGTCACTACGTCTATAAGCCCCTCGTATTCCACCTGTATTTCGACCTCCCAGGGTGGACAGCCCCGGGCGAGGGTCCTATAGGGCACGCGAATCCCACCGACCGAGAGTAAAGAACGCTCCTATCAGGTCTAGCGGGTCATAGGACTTTTCAACGCACGAGCGATGCGGATTATAGTCAAGGCAATACAGGGAAAGTCTCGTCTCTCTGCCTTGACGGATCTTTGGCAGAGTTTCGCTTGAGCGAATGACGGTTTTTGACTTTCGGTAATGTCCGAGAGAATAATAGGCATGGGTCGGGCGGTAAAAGCCGGATGACACAGTGTCACATTGAACTTCGTTGCATACGCAGTGCGTGAGTCGAAATCGAAGTCAATGCCGGTCAAGATCTTGCCAATTTTTCCTTGTTGGAATTTTGGCAGAGCTTCGCTTGAGCGAAAGATCTTTTGATTTTTGGCAAAGACTCGGTCTTGACTCTTACGCATTTCGTGCGGGTCAAGGTCAATAGTCAATGTCGGAGTCAAGATCCCACCGATTTTTCCTTGTCGGAATTTCGGCAGAATTTCGCTTGAGCGAAAATCTTGGCTTCCGTTATGAGCTAAGGCTTGACCTTTACGTGGGTATGCAACTGGGCTATATGACACGGACTAGACCAAAAACCAACCAAAAGTCACGGTTTTGAAACGTGTGACACGGACTGTGTATTGGTCGACACTTTGCCATGGGGAGGTTGGGATGATTCCGTGCGCGCCGGGAGCATCGTAAGGCTGTCCGTGATGCACTGAACCACCCTCGGGTTTGAAGGACGTGCGTGCAAAAGTGTACAGGATATATCAGGTGCGCGTAGTGTGCGGTCTCCTAAAAATGTTCCTTTTTGAGTTAAAACAGAGATTTTCAGAAATGTGTTTTAAAGGAATGATTTTCGGGACGGGGGAAAATGCAACACGTAAGCACGTAAATTTTCTGGGAGCCCCGGGTCGCCATGGAGCTGAGTAGCCCCAAGCTGCTAGGACTGCCAGATTAACCATGATTTTTCCTGGTGGAATTGCCACTGAGGTCGCCCGGTCAGAATCCAAGAAGGATTGAGCCGTACGACTGCATGGATCAATTTTCCAGGTTCCACTCCTTTTGCTATTTTTCGGGTTGTTTCCCGTTCAAAGTATGCACAGATTCCAAGATGCAAATGATGCAATGCATGGTAAAGAAAGCAAGCACGATTAATGAAATCAGTGACGGGAGTTTAACCCGCTCAAAGGGAAAAGCTTTCTCCTTTTTTTTTCAAAATTGTCTTTTTTTTTTTTTTCGAAAAGGGATACTGGTACGTGGATTGTTAAACCACCGGTTATCCCAACTCCCACGTCAGGGAGTGTACAGGAAGGGTAAGTGGTTTCCACCTATATACCGAGTATCGATTTTTGTTTTGAAAATAAAAGCTTTTCTCCTTTGGGATTTCCCCAGCGGAGTCGCCAAACTGTGAATGTGGTGCCCAAATTTTGTGTTGGATTCACGCGAGTTTGAAGACATCCGAGTTATTTGAAAAACGGAGTCGCCACGCCATTTTGATTACCTCAAAACTTTGAAAAAAAGGTTGTTTTATGGGTTCGGAGGTTAAGTTACCCCTTGGGAAGAACGTTTGGCGTTCACCCAAAGTGCCTTGCCGGAGCAAGTCTCCCGAGATTTCATTAATCGTGCTTGCTTGCGTGCTTTCTTGTGTGCATGTGTTTGAAAATAAAGGGGGGAATGTCCCAAGTTGTCTTCCGGACGTACAAACCATTTGTTGGTTGTCGCTCGGGATTCCTTGGAATTTTATGTATTCGGGATTATGATCCCGTCCTCATCTTATGACTTGTGATCATCGCATTTTAAACCTCGGGACCCTCGGGACTTGCGTGATAGAGAGAATGACTCTCTTTGTGGTCAAAGATGAGGTTCTTTAGGAAGGAATGTCCTTAGCCCATCAATCCTACGCTTTAAGACGGTCGAGCTCGTATAGAGGCTTCATACTCATTCTTAAGCGATAATCGGAGATATAGGGTTCAAGGTGTCCCTTTCTAAAGAAATCGTGAACCTTTAATGGAAGGAACGATGCAAAGATGAGAACTTTTACACCGGTCCGTTCCAAGGTTGGGGGAAAGGGGAAATGCATGATGAAAAATGACTCTTTAATGAAAAGATGACATTTTTGGTTTTAGCAAATGATGCTTTTTTTGATTGAAAGAAATGATCTTTATGCAAGTGATGCGTAAAGATAGGATTTTTATGCAAATGATGCATTAGAAAAGGTTTTTGAATGCAAAGGATGCATTTTTATTGAAAAGATTGGATTTTTATGTGCAAATGATGCATAAAAATGACATTTTTATTTGAAAATGGGGGTTTTAGGTGCAAAGGATGCACCTTTATGAAAAAAGACTACATTTTTATGACAAATGAGGTCTTAATGCATGCAAAAGGGAAAGGGAATGATAAAGAAATGATCTTTAATCTACCAAGTCCCAAGCAAGATAAAAGCAATATAAGAATGCAATGAGCAAGTATAGAGCAATTAGGATGCAAGGTTAGGGTGTGCGAGGTTACCAATCGTTTCCTTCGCTTCTTCGGACGGAGCTAGGAGGAGAGGTTCGTCTTGGGTCTTCAAGGAGGAGGGAGATGGCTTCTTGAGCTTCTTCTTCGCCTTCTTGAGCCTTCAAGGGTGTTCTTCACGTCTGATTGTGCCTTTCAGGAGTGTATTGTATCTCTATTGTGTGTCTTGTTGTTGTTTTGAAATGGGTAGAGGAGGCCTCTATTTATAGGTAATCTGGATAAGGCTAATGAAGCCGTGCGGCTGCAGGTCCTTTGCAAATGAGGCCGTGCGGTCTTATCCTGAATGACTCAGCATTCTAGAACCATGCAAGGTGGCATTATTCTAGAAGGCTCTTCCTAATTAAGAAAAACGTGTTTCTTAATTAGGAAGGATTCCCTTCAGCCCTAATTTAATTAAAAACAGTTCCGGAATGCTCCCGGAACGCTGGGAAGGTCTGGGGAATTACCGGAAAACTTACCGAAAATGTCGGGAAAATTAACCGGAAGGCATGAGCCAGATTTGGGTACTTACAACAGGTTTTAGACGTGATGCCTGTTAGTCATAGTGACAAGGTGTGTTTCCTTGTCTTGACGTGAGGCAAGTCAATAGGCCGAGGAGAAGTCCTCGGTCTTGACTGTTTGACCCTTGTAATCCTTGAATCGAGGCAGACCCTCGTCAGGATGTAAGGTAAGCCAGCATGTCGAGGGAGGATCCTCGTGTTGGCTGTTAGGAGCCTATAGTCATAGAGTCAAGGCGGACCCTTGTCAAGATGTAAGGCACGTGCTTTGAAGAGTCGGGGATAAGATCCTCGTCTTCTGATGTTTGGGTTAGGAGTTGATAGTTGCATTGCATGTTGGAAGAAGTTGCTTTCATAAACTGAAACGTGATTACATCGAACTGCAATCATATCAAACTAAGAAGTAAAAGACTGAAAACGGGAAACTAATCTATTACAAAGTAAGATAGACTAATGATAATATTTTCGAAGATTGTCGGAATGCCATGGATGCTTGAGCTCCTTCCCCTCCTTAGTCTTCAATCTATAGGTCCCTTCTCGAATAACTTGAGTGATGATATAGGGACCTTCCCAATTTGGGGAGAGCTTGTTCTGTTCTGCCTTCCGACCTGTTGCCTCAATTTTCCTAAGCACCCAATCGCCCACTTGGAATACTCTTCTGATGACTCTCTTGTCATGATATGCCTTGGTCCTTTGTTTGTAGTTCACCATCCTCATCTGCGCAGCTAGGCATTTTTCATCTATCAGGTCTAGGTCTAGGAGCCTATTAATCTTGTTGACTTGCTCATCGTAGTGGGAATTTCTCACAGTGGGGATGGCCATTTCGGCTGGTGCCATAGCCTCAGAACCGAAGGTTAATGCGAATGGGGTTTCCCCGGTTGGCTCCCGGGTGGTTGTGCGAACAACCCATAAGGCTAAGGGAAGTTCGTCCAACCATCTACCCTCGCGTCCTTCAAGGTTCTTGGTAAGGGTTGTTAGGACCAGTTTATTGGCAGCTTCTGCTTGACCGTTGCCTTGGGGTCTGCTAACTGATGACTTTGCGTGGCGGACTTTGACTCTTCCCAATTCATCTGTAAATGCCGTAGAAAATTGGAGTCCGTGATCAGAAACAATTGTGTGGGGGAGGCCAAATCGACACCAGATGTAGTCGTGGACAAAGTTGATTGCGTTCTCTTCTGTTATCTTGGCTAATGCCTTTGCTTCTATCCACTTGGAGAAGTAATCAACAGCTACTATCACGTACTTGCAATTACCACGGGCGGGAGGGAAGGGTCTGATGATGTCAATCCCCCACATATCAAATGGCCACGTAGGTATCACAAGTGTCTGCTCAACTGTCGGTAGTCTAGGAATGTCGGAGAATCTCTGGCACTTGTCACATTTTCTAACATAGGCGTGCGCGTCCTCCCTCAGGTTTGGCCAATAATAACCTAGCGAGATGATCTTGTCAGCTAAGGTTCTGGCCCCCGGGTGTCCGCCGCAAACACCTTCATGTACTTCTGCCAAGAGGTTCTCAATTTCCTTAGGGTAGACACACCTTAGCAGGGGCTTGGTGAAAGATCTTCGGTAGAGGACTCCGTTCATCACAACGAATCTTGGTGACCTCTTCTTGATAAGTTTGGCTTGTGCTTCGTCTTCCGGAAGTTGGCCCTTCTCGATGTAGTCCATGTAGTTATCGATCCAGCATCTCTCCTCTCCATCTAGGAGCATGATTTGTAATCTTTCATACGCAAGTTCCTCAGTAAAAACTACGTATGGATTGGCCTTAGACTTAAACACATCCATAGTCGCTAGTTTGGATAGAACGTCTGCGATTTGATTGTCTTCCCTGCCAATTTGTTTGAGTTCAAAGAATTTCATCTTCTTTGTCATATCTAGAACCAGATCTCTATATTTGGTAAGGGTGGGGTCTTGGGTGTTATATTCTCCCTTTACTTGTTTGACAACGAGTTGGGAGTCGCAGAATGCCGCTACCTTAGTTGCTCTGTAGAAGGAAGCCAACTCAATACCAAATATCAGAACCTCATATTCAGCTTGATTGTTAGAGGCAGGGAACTTGAATCGGATGATGTCCTGCATAGTGTACTCTCCTTCCGGACTTGCTAGTACAACTCCAGCTCCGCTTCTTTCCTTGGTAGGTGATCCGTCTGTGTACAAGATCCAACAGTTGGCTGGGAGTTCAATGGGAGACTCTTCCTCTTCCGTAGTGTTTTGCTTATGGGAAGTGGGGAGGTGCTCACCCATAAAGGCGGTCTCAACCATGAATTCAACCAAAGGCTGTGCCAGGAGGGTCTTCCTTGGTTGGTAAGTGATATCGAACTCAGTAAGAGCGATTGACCAATTTAGGAGACATCCGGAGCCGTCCAACTTATGCAGGATCTTCTTCAATGGTTCATTGGTGTAAACAGTGATAGGATGTGCAGAAAAGTAGGCACGTAGTTTCCTTGAGGCAATAACTAGTGCGTACGCTATCTTTTCCACGTTGAAATATCTGCTTTCCACGTCAGAAAATGCCTTAGAGACATAGTAGACGGGCTTCTGCATTTCTTCTTCATTCCGAACTAGAACGGCTGCGACTGCATGATCAGTGGCGGCTAGGAATACATACAGCATCTCACCGGTAATCGGACTGCTGAGCAAGGGAGGGGAACCCAAGTACTCCTTCAACCGGAGGAATGCCTCGGAGCATTCGGGAGTCCAGGAGAAGCTCTTGGTACCCTTCAAAACCTTGAAGAAAGGCAATGATTTCTCAGCGGATTTGGCTATGAATCTTCCCAGTGCCGCTATTCTTCCATTTAATCTTTGAACCTCCTTTATGTTGGTAGGTTTCTTCATGTCAATCAGTGCCTTGATTTTTTCTGGGTTTGCCTCAATTCCCCTCTGCGATACCATGAAGCCCAGGAACTTTCCAGCTGTCACCCCAAATACACACTTACTTGGGTTTAGCTTCATGCTATTGGCTCGGAGGTTGTTTATTGTCTCTTCCAGATCGGGGGCGTGACTACCCTCCTTGGTTTTAATGACCATATCGTCGATGTAGGCTTCCATATTTCGGCCTATTTGTGCGCCAAATACTTGATTCACCATCCGTTGGTACGTGGCACCCGCATTCTTGAGCCCAAAAGGCATCATAACATAGCAATAATTTCCCCCAGGTGCTTGGAAGGCCGTCTTTTCGATGTCCTCTTCCGCCATTTTGATCTGATGATAGCCTGAATAGGCATCTAGGAAACTGAGTGTTCGGTGTCCAGCTATGGAGTCAACCAACTTGTCGATCCTGGGGAGAGGATAACTATCTTTAGGGCAGGCTTTATTAAGATCGGTGAAATCGATGCACATTCGCCACTTCCCATTTTGCTTCTTCACCATCACCACATTGGCCAACCACACGGGGTATTTTACTTCTCGAATGATTCCGGCGCTAAGTAACTTTTGCACCTCTTCTTTTATAGCTTCCTCCTTGTCTCTTGCAAAATTTCTCCTTGTCTGTGAGATAGTTTTCGCCAATGGATCAACTTCCAAGCGGTAGAGTGCTACTTCCTCATTGATCCCCCTCATGTTTTCGACTCTCCAAGCAAAGACGTCGAGACTATTTTTTAAGAGGGAGATGATTTCTTCTTTCTCTTTCGGTGATAGTTGGCCCCTGAGTTTGATTTTTGTTCAGGATAGTCAGGATTGATGACCAACTCTTCCATCTCGTCCACAGGCTCCATTTCAGGACCATCTCGAAATTCCAGGGACTCGAATGATTTCTCTAATTCTCCTACCCTCATTGTTGTTCACGTTGAGGCCCTCCTCTTCCATTAGTTCATCGACGTCAAGCAGATCGACCATCCTCAAGTCATGGTAGGCCCCCGAGTTCTGGCCGTTAACGAGAATGGGATCTTTCTCAGAGACGGATGGAACTATGCCTTGATCATCTGCAATTTCTAGGGTCGTAGGCTCTTCATCTAGGACCTCATGGATGTAGCCCACTCTGGAGCTGGTGTGGGTAGTTTTTAGAGATTTAGAGATCTTGATGTTGTCCTCAGGGGTGTCTATCTCCACGCTTTTAGATTTTTTTCGGCTCTTCACGACATGCTCCAAGAAGTCCTTGGCGGTCGCCCTCACACATCCAATTCCAGAACGAGTAGGAAACTTGACTCGCTGGTGAGGAAGGGAGGCGACCAACCCAAGTTTTGCTTGACTCGGAATGCCCAGTATTGCATGATAATCGCTTGTTAGATCCATGACTACGAAGGTGACGGTAGCCGTGGATCGGAAGGGATGTTCGCCAATTTCCAGTTCCAGCTCAACAGTTCCCTTGGAACCAACTTTATGGTTGGTGAAACCTTCCAACCTTTCATGATAAGGCTCCAGTAAGGTATCTTTCAGGCTCATCTGTTGGAAGGCGGAATAATACAGAATATCGCGGGAAGCCCCCGTGTCAACAAGTAGTCTTTAAGATTCCACATTATCAATTCGGCCCTTTATCACTAAGGGTTGTTCACGGGCAGCACGGCTCCCTGCCAATTCGTTAGGAGAAAAGCTAATCACCTCTTCCGCTTTATGAACCCAAGCAGGGACATGGTACACTTTGCTTAGTTCTTGGATTTGGTTCCTTAGTTGTCTAGTAGAGACTGTCTCTTCTCAGATCACATGCAGCTTGGCCCTAGGAGGCCTTTGTTCTCCCTCTTCGGTTTTGTCATCATCTACACTTTCCTCTTCTTTCCGTTTTTGCTTGCCATCTTTCTTCATGACATAGCGATCTAGCTTTCGCTCGTCAACCCACCTTTGGATCATTTTCTTGAGGGCGTAACAGCCTTCAGTATTGTGACCATGGTCCTTGTGGAAATCACAGAATTTGGAAGTGTCACGAGGGAATTTTGGTTTATTGCTCAGCGGACGGGGTGGGGGAAGGTTCCTAGCTTCATGATCTCTGAGATGGGTTTGGTAAGAGGGGTAAATACCTCGTGCTTCTCAGTGGTTCTTGTTCTATTCTTCCCCTTGGATCCCTTACCATTCCCGTTGTCATTGTGGCGAGTGCCAGCCGCTTCTGGTTCCGCCTTGTCGGATCCCCTTTTCTTGCTTTTATCCTCAGCCATTGCAATGGCGTAAGCCACATTGTACAATTCAGAATTGGATTTAGGTTCTCGGGCGGAAAGTTCATAGATGAGGGGACCGGATTTCAATTCGGAATTAAAACAAACGATAACCTCCCTGTCAGTGAGGCTTTCTTCCACTTGTTCCGCCATTTTACGGAATCGATTGTAGTAACTGAGGGTGGTTTCATTCTTTGATTGCTCGATGTTAGCAAGATCGGTCAACCTCATCTTTCTCCTTCCAGCAGTGGCAAAGTGGTCCAAGAACATTCTTCTCATGCCTCTCCAGCTATCGATGCAACCTTTTTTCAGCTCACGGAACCAGGTCAAGGCTGTTCCAGAGAAGGTGCTCGCGAAAGCTTTACAGAGCATGCCATCAGCTTTGGTGAGGAGGTTCATGGTTTGTTCAAAACATTGCACGTGGTCCTTCGCGTCTGTGGTTCCGTTGTATTTTTCAAAACTCGGGACCTTAAAGTGAGGATTTGATGGTGCATCAGTTATCCTCTGGGAGAACGGACGGGTGGACCAGTCATAGTTATCATTATCAACCTTTTTTCCCATCTCCATGTCATCAAGTCTCTGTTTCAGGAGTCCCCATTGTCTGGCATCCACTCCCTTATCAGTTCTAGAGTGAGTGCTGCGCTAGGAGCTACGGGTTAACTTGTCTCTAGGTGGTCATTCACTCTACTGTGTCCCTCATCATTTCGGTGGCCGTCACATCGTTTAGATGGTGCTTTATCTTGCCTTTGCTCTAACTCGTGGCCACCAAGTATCATTCTATATGGCTCGGGGGTTCTGAGCCGCACAAACTCCCGATGTCGAGGACGAGGAGAGTCTCTACGAGGACGAGGAGAATCCTGGCGAGGTCGATGAGGTCGAGGTGATCCGGGACGACGAGGTGCCATGACGAGACGAGGAGGGGATAAACACTTGGTCAGGCTGAGCCTCATCCTTAGCTCCCGTGAGTCCACTTCTTGTTCCTTGGAACTCAACTGGCTTCTCAGGTCAACCACCTGGTCTTTCTTCTGATTGTTATGCCGAGGACGGGGAGGATCTCGGAGGGCCTGCTTAGGTGGTGCAGCAGGATCGAGGGGAGGACCTCGTCGCTCACCCTGCTCCCTTCCACGAGAGTTTCCCATCGACAGCAACATGAATTCAGCCATGGAATTGTCTGGATCTAATTGCAAAAGAGCAGCCTGTGTTTCATACATCCTTTGCAATGTCTCCATTTGTCTATGTAACTGAGTACGTCGGTCGACGGGTTGAGTACCTTCTGCTTGGCCGACGTCGGCGTTCTTCGTCGCCTTCCTTCCCATTCGTTTCCCTCGGGGACGAGTAGGACGAGGAAGGTTAGCACCTTCTCCCTTAGCAGTTGGATGCCCCATGGAATGAAGCGTCATGGCGAGGGGAGGTGGTCCTTCGGGCTGAGGTGGAGGAGGAGGAGGCACCTCGGCATTGGGGTTGACCCCGTTCACTTGAGTCTGCTCCTCGGCGGTAACACTTGTAAATCGTCCGTCCTCCATTGCAAATCAACAACTGTAGTAAACAAATTACGAATTGGGCGAATTTTACAATAATAAAGATTTCCAGCCAAATTCGGAGCAGAATTCAACGCCAAAACGAAATCGGATTGCAATTTGACCACGACAAACTTTCCGGCCAAAAACGCTAATTCCAAGCAAAACTGGGCAAATTCCGGCTGAATCTGCAGAATCCGGCCAAAATCGGAGCAGAGCAAAACAGAACAGATTTTTCCGTTGAATCAAGAACAATTTCGCCAAGAATATGGCTTCAGGCGAACTTTTTCCAGGCCAAACAAAGGGTGTTTGAATCGATTTCCCGGCAATGGAACCAATTGATGATGCCAAAATCGTCAAATCAGCCCAAATCCAAGCGATCGTTTGCTCCGGAGATTGTTAGGCCTGAAAATAAGACAAAACACGTAAACTAAGCCAGGGCTTGACCGGCGAAGTCCCTCCGGCGTGAGAATAAGTCACGATTTTGTAGTGAGATACTAAATTGACAGAGTTTCTGTATGTAAAAAGTAACGTACCAAATAATGTGCTATATGGCGTGTATTTATAGGGATGAATTGATAGAATCCATGTTGAATTGAACTTGTAAAGAGATAAGATATAATCCTCAAAGGATTATATCTATTAAGGAGTCATTGTTTGACTTGAATTGATATAGATGGATACAATCCTGATTGGATAATAATTGTTAAATCCTTGTTTGAATAGGACTGTTCAATCTGCTCGCCGGATAGCCGAGGAATACAAATGTCTTATCTCGGCATTTGCGTGTAAGCCGAGATGCATAATTTTGCTTCCTCGTCAGTTGATGATCTGCCGACATGTGGATATGCCAAGACGCATGATTTTGTTTTCTCGTCATATGAAGATATGCCGAGGTAAGAACTTTTCTCTCCTCATCATTCATGACCTCTCGGAGCACGATGATCCAAGGAAAGTGGTATGCAGAGCCCGTTAACAATGTTAAGGCTGAGGAAGGTACCTCTCGGCATACGAGGAAGGTGTCCTCGACACTCATAATTGGGGTTTTTAACTTGCATGTTGGGCCAAGATTAGCCTTGTTGATGACGATATACGAGACCGTGGAAGCCCATGGTCGCTTCTAGTAACTTATACGCGGATTATGTTTATAGCCCAATCCACTTGGGCCTGACCCAGGCAAGCCCAGGTTCGTATCTCGGTTTATACTGTTCAGTGTATATCTTATTTGTTTCCTTCATTGTTTGGCCCTGGGTTTGTTTTGTTTTGTTTAAATGGGAGAATGAATTTTCAATAGGGATTTCTAGATTAGCTTAAACTTTATGCAAAAGAGCTGAGTTTATACTCCCTGTGTGCAGGCACCTAAAACTCTTTAACTGCATGAACTCTTACTTTAATTGGTTTTAATTAGGCCTGTTAATTTCCTCTCGTTACTTGTTTACCCATTCAACTTGTTAATTACCCAACTTGACTCACCTCGTTAACATAGGCGAGTTTAAACGAGTCGACCCGTTTAATCCATTTAGTTCGCGGGTCGACCCGTACCTGTACGGTTTATGTGTGACTAAAATGTGTTGAAATCATAAAAGTGACCGCCCATGAAAATAAATTGACTCGAGAAGATGGATCAAACCGGAGTGAGTAAAGTCCATCCGAGCTACTGCAAGAAAGAATGGTCTGCTTCGTAGTGTTGTCCTTCACACGAAAATCAAAACCATCAAGTTCAAAAAAACCGTTATTATCAATAGAAAATCGAAGGATAGAAATTAAGAATTTATGCATATTAGGAACGCACAAAACGTTACGGAGAATAAAATTTCTATCATGAGACGAAACAAAAGTGTGACCTATAGAGGATATGGGAATACGAGTACCATTCGCTATGATTACCGAGTCGGTACCAGGTACCAGAGTACGGAGTGACATGAGAGAACCCTTTAATGAGGCAGTCATGTGATTTGTTGCACCAGAGTCAAGAACATAAGTGGGGGATCCTGATCCGTGATGTGGCTCAGACATAGGCTGCTCATGGTGGCCGTAGAGTGCAAAATTACCTCGATCAGGGCAGGGTGGAGCTGTATGGTCCGGCTTAGAACACAATTGGCATGCTGAGTGAGAAACAAAATTTAACGAATTTGATTTCTGATAAGGGATGCTCTGCCTGCCAGTTGGATGATGAAGCATGTATGACATGACCAAAACTGGATAGTGGGAAGGGTTTAGAGAGAAGTTTGGCGGCGTAGGCAGTAAGCCATGTTCTCCACAGCCATTCCCACCCCTTACTTTGGCCACCAGAATTGCATTTACCCCCTTTGTTTTTATTTTTGTTGTGGCCTTTACTTGGATTATGATGCTACACCGCCAAACGGGTTGCACATGAACTGATTTCTGAATCGAAACTATGGATACTCCGGCTGGTCTCCTTTGAATTGAATGGCTGAACCGTCACCTACACATAAGCAAGAACGTGAACTAAGCCGGGGGTGGCTCCGGCAAAACCCCTCCGGTGTGAAAATAAGTGACCGGTAACAAGGTGGATAACAATGAAAATTTAGAGAGAGAAAGAGAGCTTAGATAGAGTGATAGAGACTTACAAATAATATTTTCTCTAAGGCTTATATACTCCCATGCAGCATGTGCCTCGCACATGGGGGACACTTGTCAATCATCCACTAAGGGTGCCCAAACCACCCCCAAGTTAGTGGGAAATTACTGTTCACCTTGTCACATCATACTATTTTGACGGTTGTAATGGGGTATACACGTGGCATCATATCAGTCATTTAAATTTACCAGTCACACTTGTCGCCCAGCGACAATCCCGAGGAAAGGGACAATGCTCATGTTGTCTCAAATCCCATCTTATAATCGCACTATGCTCGTCGCCCATTAACCTTTCCACAACATGTCGCTAACTGCCAACATGTACTTCTCACTTACTTCCCATTCTCACGCTTCAACCTGCTCATGTCGCCAATACTCTTGTCGCCTACTTCGAATGTCGCCTTACCATCCTATTATGGGCTTACATATAATACCCACTTTATACATACTTGGCCCACTTGGCCCATTTCGCCACGTTGGGCCTAACTTACTGTTCAGGCCCAAATCCATATTTCACAATCACATCAGATTAGGTGCGCCACCAGTGGGATTGTAGGAAGGCAAATGAGACGGAGGATTGACACTAGCAACAAGGGCACTAGTAGGATTCAGGTTGGATGGCAAGAAGCGGTTCTGAAGGTCTTCTTCCTGTAATAACAAGTTAAGAAGATCATCTGAGTTTCTGCAGGCTTGTTATTCTGCGAGGTGTAAACTCTTTGAAGGGGGAACCGAGTCCGTCCATAATACGCTGTTGAAGATCCTCATCGGGTACTATTTCCCCTGCTTTAGCAAGTGCATCAGAGATAGATGTTGCATGCAAGAAGTAATCATCGATGCTCACATCTGAGGTTTTGGAAAGGGAGTTCAGATTCACTCGGAGTTTCTGAATGTGAACTCAAGATTTATCACCAAAGCGCTTCTCCAAAAGTGTCCAGGCAGCAGGAGCGGTCACACATGTATTAACTCGGGATTGAATCTTGGATGAAACTGTGGCTTTAATCCAGCCGACTAACTCGTTAATTACCCGACTTGTTTAACCCGTAAGTTAAATGGGTTGTAACAAGTTTTACCCACCTCAACCCGTCAACTCGTCGTTATCTGACCCGTACCCGACTCGACCTCATCATTTGACAGGTGTACTTATAATATTGATATTTCCTTGCGCCATGCTTATAATACTGATACTTCACTACATGCTGGGAGATGAAGAATCTATTATTTTTGACCAAAATATTAATGTCGGTGAACGGTATAAACTGAGATATGAACTTGGGCTAGTCCGAGCAAGGCCAAGTGGATTGGGTCCTAAACATAATCATAAGTATGATGTACGGGGAAGGGAATGGCTTCTCTACCTTCCTCGAACCAAGCTTTCTCGTCATTCCCCTAGGTCGACCTAGACTTAGTAGGCGAAATGACCTTCCCTCCATGGACGAGATGAGGTCCCTGGGTGACGACGAGATGACCCCCCTCCGAGGACGAGTGACCTCCCTTGACGACGAGGAGACCTCCCTCCGAG
The DNA here is from genome assembly GCA_022495995.1 of Adenophora triphylla var. japonica. Taxonomy (NCBI): domain Eukaryota; kingdom Viridiplantae; phylum Streptophyta; class Magnoliopsida; order Asterales; family Campanulaceae; genus Adenophora; species Adenophora triphylla. The sequence goes on along the minus strand of JAFEMH010008045.1, from coordinate 32,932 downwards.
GACGAGGTGACCTCCTTTGACGATGAGGAGACCTCCCTCCGAGGACGAGGTGAGCTCCCTTGACGACGAGGACCTCCACATATGATGAGGAGAGACCTCCCCGACGTAGTTGCAGAATGACAGTTATCCAATCCTATTCAAAGTATTGGACAAAATATGTTAGAATAGGATAAGGGAAGTATATATTTAATATAGGACTGTTAATATCCCTTTGCCTTTATCTATTCCAGTCCATATTTTGTATACATAGAATATAATAGGACTCTATGTAATGAAGTATATATATATCAGTATGAATAGACCTAGAGAGACAAGTTGAGTTCTCCAATATTGTGCCCACTGTCGTGTGTTGTGCTTGGACTGATACTCCTCTTCACCAAACAATCTAAGTGTTCTTCTCCATATTTCCTCCTTCCTCCTTATGCATTTCTCGAGTCTAACATGGTATCAGAGCCACCGATCTATGGTGGACTGATTACTTCGCTTCCGCAATTCTTCTTTAAATCTCTCTATTATTTTTTTTTCTTCATAAAATTAATTTTTGGTACGTTCAATGGATGATTTTTGGTATGATCCCGTTCCTGGCTTTGTAATGCCATCATCGTATCCTATTTGTCAATTATGTAACAGTTTTGGTCATATGCAATTGATTGTTTGCGTTATAATGAACCAAGTAGTAATACCGTTCATAATTCTTCTTTTTCGTTGTCGGATTGGTTATACCCGAAACAAAATGAATCCTTAGATTCAAATGATTGTTCTTCTGACATAGAAGAACCATTAACCGATGTTGATGGGTCGTCTTATTCCCCTGCTTTTCCTACTTCAAATTGGTATGTTGATGACCTTCTTGATCAACTCCATTATCTTCGAAAACTTCCTTCTCAATTTTTGTCAAATTATTTTTCTGAAGCAAAATCGATTGCATATGCTCTTGATAGGGCAGGATATTCTATATCCGAAATCGAGCTTATTGATTTTCTTGTTGATGGACTTGATCAATTATTTGTCAATTATTATTATTTTCGAAAACCACAAATCTCGTTAGATTTATTTTTCGAATGCCTTATTGATGAGGAAAAACAGTTCAATGGGAGTGAACACATCAGTGTTATGGTGATCGACAGCAATGCAGCAAATGTCACACATGCTATGCCACCAAATGGTGCCATGTCATCGATGTCAGATATGCTCGTGAGTCCTACATCGTTGGCGTCCAATGGTCATTTCCTTCAAAGGCATCTGAAATATCAGGAATGGGAGTGGACACATCAGTGCTTGACTCGACATTTACTTCTGAGCATCTCACAGCTGATAATGGTGCAGGAAATCGGTCTTTGGGTCAGATCCCTTGGAATTTTAGCCTTTCAGATCTAACAGCTGACTTGTCAAAGCTGGAGACTTAGGAGCTCTTGGAAACTATCCTGGTTCCCCCTTTCTGCCTTCTGATTCAGATATCCAACTTGACTCTCCAGAGCATGAAGATATAGTGGAGGAGTTCTTCGTTGATTCAGTCCTTAGGCCACCAGACATTGGTTCAAGATACTTTTCTCCACCACCATCCGTTGTTCATCCATTACCTCCTCCAAATATGCCTGAAAGTGCACTTCCTTCAGAAGATAGTCAAGCCCAACGTCAATTGCCAACTCTTTCTGTCGATTCTGATCGTTCCAGAAACGGAGGGGCTTCCGTTGATGATAATGGATAGAAAGTTCTTAATCAGGTGAAATTTTATTTTAGTGATGTAAATTTGGCTACTACTGATCATTTAATGCGGTTCATCAGCAAAGATCCTGAAGGATATGTGCCATTATCTGTGGTTGCATCTTTTAAAAAGATCAAAGCTCTGACAAGTTACATTTCCCAGCTTGCCAATATCCTAAGGAACTCAACAAAGCTTGTGGTAAGTGATGATGGAAAGAAGGTTAGGCGCCAACAACCCCTGACTGATTCATATATGGAAGAGTTACAGGCTCGAATAGTTGTTGCTGAAAATTTACCTGAGGACCATTGCCACCAGAACCTCATGAAAATCTTTTCGGCTGTCGAAAGTGTCAAGATGATCCGTACCTGTCAGCCCCAACCTTCCAGTGGTGGGGCTTCTTCAGCAATCCGAATAGTTAAAGGAGATGGCATGCTCCACAACAAGTTGCATGCATTTGTGGAATATGAATCGGTTGAAGTGGCTGAGAAAGAAGTTGTGGAGCTTAATGATGAGGATGGGTACTATGCACTATATCCGCCTGGCATTACATATCTTGGGATGATCAACTTTATAAGAGACTTTTATTCAACATTAATAAGTTGCTTTTGGTGTTTCCTATTAGCATGGGTTTTGTGACAGCTAAGTTCAAGCCGCTTCTCCGTACCTACGATTTGCTTGAGGGAGGGTATTGGACAAAATATGTTAGAATAGGATAAGGGAAGTATATATTTAATATAGGACTGTTAATATCCCTTTGCCTTTATCTATTCCAGTACATATTTTGTATACATAGAATATAATAGGACTCTATGTAATGAAGTATATATATCAGTATGAATAGACTTAGAGAGACAAGTTGAGTTCTCCAATATTGTGCCCACTGTCGTGTGTTGTGCTTGGACTGATACTCCTCTTCACCAAACAATCTAAGTGTTCTTCTCCATATTTCCTCCTTCCTTCTTATGCATTTCTCGAGTCTTACACAAAGTGGGACATTGAGCATTTATAATTCCCAAAGGATTATAACCACCTCACATACAAATTCAGGTCCAACAAGGACTCATCAAATATAATCCTTTTAGAATTCATATCTTATCTCTTAGCAGTCCAATTCAATATGGATTCTACATTATTAAACCTATAAATACAAGTCATAATTCACATTATTGGGTACGTTATCTTTTTGACTCGAAACTCTGTTAAATTATTTTCTCTCTCTACAAACCGTGAACTTACTCTCACGCTGGAGGGCCTTCGCCGATGAAGTCCCGACTTAGTTTACGTGTTTTGTCTTATTTTCAGGCTAAGCAATCGCCGGAGTAAAACCGATCGCTTGGATTTGGGCTGATTCGACTTTTTGGCATTATCAGTCGATTTAATAATTCTAGTGAGATTCGAAACTAACAATTTTTAGAATTTGACTAGGATAATTAAATTGACATTAATATTTAGTCAAAATTCAATTGTATTGATCATCGAAACCCAAATGAAACTATCTTTTCGGACGGACGGATGGAGTATATCATTACGTATTTTCATCTATCCACAATCTAGAATCACTAGAGTATCTTTGAGGTGTAGTATATTATACTTGGGCCTTCAATCAAAACAAGGATGAAGCAAAAACTGAGGAAAAAGAAACCCTAGATATCTACTACAAGCTTCAACAGCAAAGAACATCAATTTGCAACATACCCTTGTTCTGTAAGCTTGCCAATGCCAGCTTCCTGCAACTCAATCTCCCGATCATTCACATCAGCGTTATAAACAAACTGATGCGCGACAACCAGAAAGAACAAGAAGTTCAGAAAGCTCAAAACCGCGTAAAATGCATAGTAATAATCCAAACGAGAGATGTTCAGGTTATCCAAAATCCAACCCTTGTTTCCGCTCTTAGTTATATCAGCCACAGTTGTCAGAATGAAGCTACTAAGAAAATACCCAATTCCCAAACTAGTCGTAAAATAAGCAGTCCCGAGACTTTTCATCCCTTCAGGAGCTTGATCATAAAAGAACTCGAGTTTTGCTACCTCTAGAAAATTATCAGCAACCCCCATTAGAGCAAACTGAGGAAGGAGAATGAATATACTCAGAGGGACAGTTTGGTCTTTTCGCAAAGTACCGTGTTCTTTCGCAACTTCAAGTCGCCTTCTTTCAACTAGGCTTGCAGTCACCATGACAATAACATGAAGGACTAGGCCAATTGCCATTCTTTGCAACAATGTGATCCCTCTTGGATTCTTGGTGTATTTTCTAACGAATGGTACAAAGAATCTATCGTAGAGTACAATCGTGATAAGCATGAAGATTGTCACGAAAGCGGTCAAACTTGCCGGGGGTATCTCGAAATGTGGGCCCATGCTTCTTATTAGTGTTGTACCTTGCTTGATGAAGAGTGTGTGAGTTTGTGCTACAAGGGTACTAGGTATGAATGTCGCGACCAAGATTGGGATCATCTTTACCATTTGCTTTGTTTGTTCAACTTGGGTCACCGGACATAAGTCCCATAAAGATGTTGACTTTTCGGTCTTGACCGCCGCTTTGTCGAGGTAACTGCAGGAAATGCAAGTAGTGAGGCAGGGGAAGATGCAACCGGTATGCAGTAAGCTTACAAGTAGAGACGGAGAGAGAAACTAACCTTAATGTAGAGGAATGATCAAGTCTGTATTTCCCAGGAACTGAGTATTCATCCAAGCTTAACTCGTGAAGCTCTTTCGCGTCAGAAGGTACAACCACCTTGCTCTTCCTCAACGAGGCGAAAATCACCTGAGCCATCTTAGTCAACGGACTTCCGGCAGGTGGCTTGTGTCTAAAATAAGGCGTGCCCACTATAAATACGACCACTGCAACCGTAAGGGCAACCGTTGGAATGGCATATCCGACGGTCCAGTTTACATTATCTTGAATGTAAACAAGAAAAGTGTTTGAAAAAAGTGTGCCAAAAAAAATGCTAAACATCCACCAGTTGAAGAAGGAGAGCTTGTGAGTTCTTTCTTTCGGCTCAAATTCATCGAACTGGTCTGCACCCATGGTTGAGATATTGGGCTTGGTCCCACCCGTTCCTACTGCTATAATATACAAGGCACAGTAGAAGATGCCGATCTGGAAAGACGACGCTCGTTTGTCGCAGTCTTGGTAGGCTACCCCCTTGCCACAAGTTGGTGGCTTTAGGGCCGGTAGTGAGACCACTAGAGTCAATAAGCACATACCCTGCAGAAAACAAGTGGCATTTATCAGGTAGATTTAAGGTTGACTTTTTGCCTTTACGCGTTTCCTAGTCTTAAATAAGACCATCTAACTGTTCAAGTTTGACTTATTGACTTGACGCGTTAAGCTGGTCTTACATAAGAAGCTAACCGTTCAAGTTTGACATATTGACTTTACACGTTTAGCTGTCTTATACAAGACCAGCTAAATGAGTGTCGGGTGTACGAGTAGATTGACTTACGACAAGGTAAATGGCGGAAGCGATGACGAAAGTCCAGTACCGACCAAGATGAGCGTCGGCAATGTAGGCACCTAAAAGGGGTGTCATCCAAACGGTGCCGACCCAGTTGGTGACATTGTTGGATGATTTTACAGTGCCTTCATGTAGTTCCCTTGTTAGATACAATACCAAGTTTGTTGCTATTCCATAGTACGCCATCCTTTCACACACTTCATACCCTACAAGAAATTAGAAGATGGTAAATTTAGTATTTTGGTCGTAGACAAGAACAAAAAAAAAAAGGGTATTATGGGGATAATATGACATTCATTTTGGGACGGAGTGAGTATAACGGCAAAGCGAAAGCTGAGGGAACTTACCAAGCATGAAATAACAAGCTTTCCATTTCCCTGTCTTTGATCTTAGGACAGGCCTGCCCTTGAGATCAACCGTTCCATCCTGTGTATACTCTTCCATTAAACCTTTCTCTTCTGACTCTACCTTCTCCGCTGCCATGGTCGAGAGAGAGAGAGAGAGAGAGAGAGAGAGAGGGGCTACAACGACGACTAAATCATGAATGTATGGCTTTTATAAGTTCTTGTTATCCCATTTTTAGAGAATATCACAAAGTGTTGCGCATTATTTACTCATCCGATCGAGCTGTATAGTGTTTTATCTAATACTACCTTTGCCCCGTTTCGAAGTGAATGATCATTTTTGTTCGTGATTAATAACAAAAAAAAAAGGACATTCATTTTAGGACGGAAAGAGTAGTGCGCTCGGAGCTACAACACTGATTCACTTTGTTGTCTTTAATCTTATGCAGTTCAGCAGACGACAAGCATGTTCCGTTAATTTTCTTGAAGGGTTGCCTCCAAATCACAGATAAAAGATTCAGTTTTTTATCTTTATTTATTTTGTACAATCACAGACAAGCATGTAACGTTGATTCTCTTGGAGATAGCCTGTAAATCAATATCTGCGGGAGGCTACCATATCATATACTCCCTCCGGCCCACAATAATATGTAAAAAAACACCTTTTGTGCGTCCCACAATTATCTGCAAAGTCTCAAAATGAAAATGAGATCCACTTGTCTCTACTCACAACAATTACCCACTTATTCCACTTTCTCTCTCCTACCCAACCATCTACACTCACAACACATCACCTTTTTCACCTTTTACCTTAATTCTTGTGCCATCCCATTTTGGGCGCATTTCTCCGGGACATAGGGAGCATAAATCTTAGTTGAAAAGGAAATCATACTACTCATTTTTGTTTATAATATTTGTCGCCTTTTTTTTTTAATTCATTTTAAGGAAAGAAAAATTGCAAATTTAGTATGATACATTTAATATACTCCCTCCGTTCCACGTGAATGTAAACTTATTTCTTTTTTCATCCGTTCCCACGTAAGTAGTGCAGGCTTATTTCCTTTTTCGTCCGTCCCACGTGAGTGACCCATGTGAGCGAAGACAACCTAAAATGACAAAGTTCTTACACTATTCCTCCCACTTATATAATCTCTTACTTTACTTTATAATCGCAACACCAATCAACTTACTATTTATCTCACTTATTCTATCTCCTATTTTATTTTTTCGTACTCACAAACACCTCATCCTACTAATGATCTCTCCTACTTTTCCTTAATTCGTGTGCTCAATTTTTTTGTTTCACTCACGTGGAACGGAGATAAACAAGTAAAACACATTACTTAAAATCTCCAAAAAAAAATGAACTTGTCTAGTTTGGTTTATTAAGAAAAAGAATGTCTCAATCGTATGCATCAGCTTGAGCGTCCCCATCAAAACGGCGCATAAAAGAAACAAAAAAAAAAGAAGAAATCTTGGGTGTTTCTGCAACAAATAAACACTCATTTTTAACTACCAACAAACAAACAAAAAAAGAGGAAGAAACACTCGCAATATCGTCTTGCTAGATACATTTTCGAAGGAACCATAGGAGCTCCGATACAAGAATTTAGAACTCACGGTGAAATTATAGAGAGAGAGATGGAACTGAATCATAAATGTAACCATGTTTCCGAGTGTCTGAAGACTATTTGCAGGTGGACTCTGGCGGGGAATTCATCATCCAGCCTGCTCATTGTCAGATACCTGTAACAAAATCGTATCAAGATCAAGGGAAGAAAACGAAAAACTGTATATCACAGAAAATCCAACCTTGTGGAGAAGTTAAAAATGGCCGTCTCATTCATTCACAACTCATTCTCCAATTTTGACTCATACGTTGAAGGTCTACAAGAGGGATTAGGGAGAAAGTCCTTGTTTAAACCTAAATGTTCCCTAACGTTTCTCATTTACTGTGCAAGATTTCGTATATTTCGTGTTTAGTCACTGAAAACTTCGTTAGAACAGCATGCTCAAACATTGTTTCTTTCTAAATTGTCCTGAAGTTTTCATCCTCGTGGCCATACTGTGGCAGGTAGGATTGAAAACTTCACTAGATTGCACACACCTCCTCAAGATCATGCTAATGGCCGAAGGCTTGGCCTTTCCCATTTCTTGTAATACAAAATCTCCTACATAAGGGTTTTGGCTAAGTTGCTGTGAAAACAGAGATGATCCATCCCAGACAGTTCCTTTTCACAACTGAGGGAAAACTATAAAATTTGCTTACTTACAAATTTGCCTCTCTTTTCCAGATAAGGAGGTTGGATAAAGATCGTTAGGGTTTTTTGTCTCTCTTTTCCAGATACAGGTGGGATTGTGGAAAGAGAAACCAACAGTCTAAGAACCAATGAAGCCATCACTTCCCCCCCCCCCTGCCTCTCTTCTAATGTATCCTATGTTTTTAACAACTCCGTTAGTTTGGTTACGTTTCTGTTAAGTTTCTAACCTTCTTTAGGAAGGAGGAAGAAAATGAAGCCAAATATCCAAGTACAGTGGCAAAAATTGAGGGGGGAGCAGATACAATGGCAAATTTGTAGGTAACCTTAGAGTACAATGGTAAATTTATAGTTTTCCCCACAACTAAATACTTCTCAAACAATCCTCTTTTCAATGATTAATGGAACTCCCTTTCTACATGAAATACATGAAAGGTAAGGGGTTCATTTCCCGCCGAAGACACTTTCAAGTGTCAATCTTTTAATAGCTTAAGGAAGCCCGAGAATACTAAAAATGTGTCAAAAAGCGATTAATAGGTTTCTATGAATCTAAAATGCATTCATTAATAAAAGACCTATTTAACAAAAGATTATTTTCACTAAATACCCCTGGCATCTCCAGCCTAAAGACACCTCTCACCCTTTACGGGAATCACGAAGCAAAAGACATCTATTTTTAGAACAACCCAAGTGAGGAAGTGTGCTTAGGAGACCATAATTAAAGGGGCGTTCCTGTCAATTTACCTACAACCAGGTTGCTTTTCCCCATTGACCTGAAGTGCTAGACAACATGTGGGGATTTTGCAGAAAGCAATAATTATAAGGAACATCTGCTCGCAAGCATTAAGCCAACATTTATAGGAAACCTCCAAAAAGGAAAAGAGGCTAGGCAGATGAAGTAACTACCCCCAAAAGCACTTGAACCAAAATTTAGAAATCAAAATTCCACAACCATCACATTAGATTAAAATATGAAAGATTAGCAATGATAAACATAAATTGTGCAAGGAAAACAAGGAGTAAAGATGCCTGAGCATGCCAAATTCCTGCTCAACCAAGCACTGACAGGTACAATGATTTTAAGGAACATCTGCTAGCAAACATTAAGCCAACATTGAAGCAACAAAAAAAGAAGAAAAAATAAACGGAAAAAATGATGTTAGGAGACTTCAATAAAGACCATGTTCCATTAAGTCATTGACACCAAGTGCTTGGCGTGAAATTAGAATGGTAGGTATAAAGAGAAAAGAATAGAGACCTGCAACTGCGGAAACTGAAGAGAGTGGGCATGGGAATTTTTTTTTTTTTTAAAAAAATGAACCTTATCCAGATCACCACAGCTACACTTACTAATCAGCTTCGGATTGGATGCTACCATTCATAATATGTATTGAGGTCCGGATGAAAAAAGCATTGAAGACAGGGTCCACAAATAACTCCGCCACCCAATTCCTTAGGCTGGTTTCTCCTGTACAAAAAAAGGGAGAATAAAGAAAGGGAAATGATAATACATCCCAAAGAGAACTTACTATCACTGGGAATATTGTTACCCACTAGTCTCTACTGAGAAACCATAGATCCATCCAGTATGCCAGAAAACTCAACTACGTGTGATTACTTCTACGATGCAATCTTATAACACAAGAAATGCAGTAGCGTCTACCATTCTGAAATCCTGGACACGTTATGCAGCTTATGCTAATTTAACATCAAATATGGGGAAAACATTCATCGAGGAGGAAAAGAACAAGTCCAAATCAACTAACACATACACCTATAAGCAACCTTAAGTTCAATACTACTGCAGCAAACACAATTTAAAAAGGAAAAAATGAAGTATAAGTAATATTCATAACTACCAGTAGTTATACACTACCAAAAATAGTTAGCGCAAACTACTAATAAGATTCAAGCAATCCAACCAGTCCAGGGATTGTGTCATCATGACGCAGGTGTCCTGCTGGGATAACACCATGGAAGCCAACAAACGAACTTCCCATTGCTATCGCAGGCATGCAGAAGGATTCATTGCCATCATAAACAGAAGCTTCTCACGATCGGACCTCCAGTTTCCAATTTAATACCCCAACGACCCATTACTTCCATAGTATCCACCAGCACCTGATCCTTGTTGCTCTCCACCACTATTGCCGCTTCCGGCATTTGGAGCATTTCCACCATAATTGCCATATCCATATCCTTGATTTCCATACCCTGAAGCACCATTTGGAGTTTGACCAACAGGTGCAGTAGCTGCACCACCAGTGCCAGGGGCATTCCAAGGAACACCAGCCCCATAGCCTGCACTTGCACCGTATCCGGGAGTCTGATTGCTCCAAGTGTTTTTCAACATACTAGGAGCACCGGCTGCATATCCAGAGTTTGCAGCATTCGGGTTTCCATATGCACCAGCTGGGCCAATGTAGCCGGCATTAGCAGTTCCATAACCGCCAACACCATAACCACCATAAGCTGGGTTGCCACTTGGTGCTCCAAAACCGTAACCTGAGTTGCCGTAGCCTGAGTAAGGCGGGTAGCCACCTCCAGTAGTCTGCTGCTGCGGGAACCTATGACCGTCCATACGACTATCAAATGCACCAGCAGAGGCACCAGAAGAACCATAACCTTGGTAGCCTCCACCACGGGCACCACCGCCGCCGCCACCACCACCGCTTGAATTAGCATCCTTAGGAAGGGCTCTTTTCACCTCAACAAGTTTATTATTAAGCTCATGAAAACTCTTCTGAAGAACTCTATCAACAGCATCTTCTGTATCAAAGGTGATGAAACCAAAACCGCGAGGTCGGTTAGTGTTTTGGTCAAACATTATCACTACATCGGTTACATCTCCATAGCTTTCAAAATACTGCCGAAATTCTTCATCCGTCAGGATTGAAGGTAAGCCTCCAACAAATATCTTTTTTGTTCTGATATTTCCTCCCCCTCCAAAGCTTCTTCCAACATGAGCATTTCCAGGTTTAGACGTACGCTGTTCGTCTCTAGATAGAGCCCTCTTTGCCTCAACCTGAGTAGTGAAAGTTAAGTTCCAAGACAAACAAAGAAGCCCATGCAATATATATTCCGTTAACATCTCTTCAGTTGATTATGAACAACGAATCACTTGCTCAGGGTACAGAATAGTACAAAATAAATAACGTCAGATAAGGCCCAGCGACAGCAGTTACAGGATCCTAGCTAAGCTAACATAGTTTTGAAAGCGAACTTGAGTTTCTCTTGGCTTCTCTTTCAATAATTGTGGAGAAGTTCAGATTAACAAGCACCAGATGAAACAGACTCTTTTAAAACATAAGCAGTTAAGCCCATCAAATACCCAAGAAGCTTCATATTTACTACTGCTAAAACTACAACTCAAAAGAAGATCTCAAATATCATTCATAATCCACATTAACGTACTTCTAACATATATCAAAACTCTAAAAAACATAATAAGCGACTCCCCTTGAAACTCAATCAACTACATTACAACACCACCAACAAGTAGCAACTAACAGAGTCTGAATAACTAAAAATATGGGGGGAATCGTTGAAAATAAATCAATTAAAAATTATCCCTGTAAAACACACACACACACAAAACCCATTAAAAATTTAGCATCAGAAACAAACCCATTAAAGATTGAGCATCAGAAACAAACCCAGAAATCCAAACAAATAATTAACAGCAATTACTAACTTTTCAAATCAAACGAACATCATAGAATTACAGGCATAGATTTCTAGGGTTCTAACCGTTCGGCCATCAATGTTGTGTCTATCTTGAAGAACGGTATCAAGAACAGAAGGATCCGTGAAAACAACAAACCCAAATCCTCTGGGCTGTCCAGTAGTCTTGTCGCGCATAATCACAGTCTGAGAAACCTCACCATACTTGCCGAAGTAATCACTGAGGCGTTCTTCAGTTGTGTCCCAAGAAATCCCTCCAACGAACAGCTTTCCTTCGTCCGAATCCATCTTTAACTCTATACAATCCAAGAAACTGAGCTCGCTCTTACCAACAACTGTGTGTTAATTAGTGTGTGTAAATGGAAATTGGGAATCTAGGGTTTTGAAAGTGTGATTCGATAAATTGATATGGGGTTTTAAGAGTGGCCGAAGAGGGAAATATCTTGAAAGTCAAGCTTCGGCCAAAGCGACAGCGTTTCGCTGGAATCTTTGTGCCGTCTGTCTATTACTATAATTGGGCTTTCCAGAATTGGCTTCACACACTGATCCGTAACTGAAGTTGGACCTGTATGCCAAGTTAAAACTTAAAATTCCCTCTCGAAGAATTTGGATATCTATTTCTTATTTCTTATACCAGGTTCTAAAAATGGTTATAAATCGGCCGCTAATTGCCGAAGTCGAGCCTAATGCGCCCAAAGGTCTAAGCGAGATCTAGTTGGGGCCTAAGCGGTATCGAAAATTAGACATCATTTATAACATTCTATTGAAATAACAATGAAAATGTCACAACGCAAACGAATAATTTAAATGTAAATAATAATAAAATTAAAACAATTATCAACCGAAAATACTAATATTAAAATTTGTAGGCGGGCCCCTAGACGGATTTAAAGTTAATTGACACATTGTAATGGAAATTAATGCAATATTTTTTAATATCTGGGCTAAGCAAATTAGAAATTAAGCGCGACGTTTTATATCCGCCTAATTAATCTAAGTGAACGATTTTTAGAAAAGAGTCTTATACATTGAAATTTTAGAAGTAAAATAAAAATAATTGAATCTTCTTTTGCAATTCCAAAAGTTTTAAAATGAATTGTGAAGTACGTACATATAGTTGGTTTTGTGAACATATCAGTTTTTTTTTAAACAATAAAAAAAACGAATTTTATATAACACATTCAAAATCGTAAGGAAAATCGACGGCTTCCTAAGTGAGATACGATGTTGTCCTCTAAGACCATCCCCATCAGTGACCCTGACCCAACCCAACCTCAAATAAAATATTAATTTCTCTCACCCAACCCAATCCAACCCAACCTTATATAATTTATACTCCCATCAGTGACCTCGATCCAACCCAACCCAACCCAACCCAACCTTTTAAAAATAAAATTAATATATAAAATATATTAATTTTAAAAATATATTTATATAAATACAAAATCAAAATAATTAAATCAAAAAAAAAAAAAAAGAAATTGCACAATCGGGTCAACCGCCGGTTGATGTCTTGAGTCACTCTATTTCGTGACTTTCCTTTGCTTTTTTTTTTTTTTATTTGGGGGGTGACTCTCACTTGGAGAGTCACCATAGTGGATGGTCTAAAATAAGAACGAGGGTGAGACTTCATTATTCTACAATACCACACTAAAGTCTACCCATTCAAGCGGCATCAATTAGAGACGCCCGTTCGATCCTGAACCGGCGGTTCGGCTCGAAACCAGATCGGCTAAGAATTGGCGAAAAATTGAAATCGTTGAATCGGAACCGTCTTTTGAACCAAAATTGGCGGTTATCCGGTCTGGTTATGATTCAGCTTTTTCAAAACCGGCGGAGAATCGACTGCCTACGAACCGTGAACCGAAATCGGCAAGGCTAACGACTAGTTAACGGTCATTTGATCCGGACCGTCCTTTGCTTGATCTGACGATGACTGTTATTCGCCCGTTGGTGTAACGGTCAACTGATCTGGGCCGCCCATTTTTTGATCCGACGGTGGCTGTTCGTCCGGGTCAAAAACTAATTAAAAATATTTTTTTTCTTTTTCTCTTCATTTTTCAACCTATAAATTGTTGGTGATTTTATATCATCAACTTATTTTATTGTAATGGTGATTTACTAAGAGATCAATGTGATTCGTATTAGACTCGGATACGAGTAAGGAAAAGTGTGGAGTACACACTCGTTTGAGCTAAAACGAAGTCAACCTCGATAAAGAAGTAAAAGTTAAAGTGGTAGCACATTTCTTTGATGTGCTCCGCCGAGTAGAGTCCTTGACTCGGCCGAGCGAGCTTAGCGGATTGGCCAAGTTTCAGAGTGTCTTGCTCGGCGAGGCATGTGCCTTGCTCGGCCGAAAGCAAGGCAACAACTTCTGGCCAGTGCGGTTCATAAGACACGGCCGTGCGGCAAGCGAATCTCATTAGACATGTGTGCTCGTAGAAGGCGAGTCCCTTGACTCGGCGAGCGGTTCTGAGCAGTGCCGATTCAAGGCGAATAGTCACATCTCTTGGCTAAAATCATGTCTTTTGGTTATACCTTTTAACTAATACCTCTCCATCTGTATATATACAGGGATTGATCTCAGTTGTACATACATGAAAAACACAAGAGTGAATTACAACAATATAACGAAAGCAATCAATTCTCAAGGTTTTGATTTGTTCTCTTTGCCTAGAAAACAAATTGCGTGATTGTCTTATCCCAATAAGGATTTCGTGTAACCTGTGCAATAAGGGTCGAAATACTTTATTCGGAAAGTGGATTATACACGATTCAATCATATATCCGGAAGCACCATTAGTATCAAAGACCCTATTTCCCCTACAAACGAATAAAGTATTTGGTGATACTCATGGCTACTGTGAAGGAGATGACAACAAAGTTTGGAAAGCTAGACAAGTTTGAAGGGCAAGATTTCGGACGTTGGCAAAAAGAAGATGCACTTCCTTTTGACAACATTAAAGGTGGTGTATGTTCTATCTACTCCAATTCAGAATTGCTTGAAGAGGATAACTTGGAGGCCGTAAGACGTAGATCGAAGTGGGAGAACGATGACTACATCTGCGAGAGGACACATATTGAACGGTATGTCGATCCTTTATTAGACATTTATCAAAATGAGGAGTACGCTAAAGAGTTATGGGATTCTCTTGAATCCAAGTACATGGCGAGAGGATGCTTCTAGTAAGAAGTTCCTTGTGAGTAATTTTAACAATTACAAGATGGTCGATTCTAGACTGTCATGGAACAATTCAATGAACTCCTTAGAATTCTTGGACAATATACTTTCAGCATGGGTTGAAGATGGATGAGTCAATATCGGTTTCAAGTGTGATTGATAAGTTGCCTCCCTCCTGGAAGGATTTCAAACACACTTTGAAACATGGTAAAGATGATCTATCTTTGGTTCAACTTGGTAGTCACTTGCGCGTAGAGGAATCTCTAAGGGCGCAAGAGAATGACAAAGGCAAAGGAAAGGAAGTTGGTGGACCATCGGTCAATATGATTGATGATGGTAGAAACAAGAACAAAGGAAAGAAACGTAGTTTCAATGACAATGGTTACGGTTCCAACAAGAAGCCTAAATTGGCTTGTTGGAAGTGTGGCAAATCTGGTCACTTTAAGAAGGATTGTCGTGTTGGAAACAACAAGAACGGGCGCAAGCACAAGCAGTGGTTCGGGAAAGGGGTCTAAGGACCATTCTCAAAACCAAGGTCGAGAATTTAATACATAGTTGGAACAAGTTTTATTAAAAATTCTGTTTCAACAATTTACGAGGCATTTTATGTGCGGGATGATGCTATTGCGTGGTGGATTGATTCCGGTGCCACAACTCATGTTTGTAAGGATCGTTGTTGGTTTTAAGACATACGAACCAATGGAAGACGGATCGATCCTTTACATGGGTGATGACCATTCCGCTCCTATTCAAGGAAGAAGAAGTGTGGTGTTGGAATTTAGTTCGGGAAAAACTATTTCTTTGTTTAATGTTTTGTATGTACCTAAACTTCGTAAGAATTTAATTTACAGTCTGTCTTGAACAAGTGTGGCTATAAACAAGTTTATGAGTCCGATAAGTATATCTTATCAAAGTCGGGTGTATTTGTAGGATTTGGTTATTATAACAATGGGATGTTTATGTTGAATTTGAATAAAATTCCGGATAACTCTAGTTACGTTTATATGACTTCCTCTGTTGTTGTTAATTCCTCATTATGGCATGCTCGGTTAGGACATGTGCACTATAAAAGAATGATGGAAATGTCCAAAGATGGTTTGATTCCTGTTATTGATAATAATACGGAAAGGTGTAATACTTGCATGTTAACAAAAATCACTAGGAAACCTTTTAAAAAGTGTTACAAGGAATTACGTAAATCTAGAATTGATTCATAGTGATTTATGTGACTTTAAATCTACAACTCCATCTTTAGGCAATAAAAAGTATATAGTCACTTTTATAGATGATGCTTCTAGGTTTTGCTATATTTATTTGCTGCATGCAAAAGATGAAGCCCTAGATAAATTTAAAATTTATAAAACCGAAGTTGAACTTCAATTAAGTGGCTTGATTAAAACCTTACGTACGGATAGAGGTGGTGAATATTATGATCCTAAATATTTCCAATCCGTAGGGATAATTCATGAGACTACGGCTCCTTATGTACTCACAACAAAATGGTGTGTTTGAAAGGAAGAATAGAACTCTTGAAGAAATGGTTAACGCCATGTTGTCTTACTCGGGCTTGAGTGACGGGTTTTGGGGTGAAGCCATGTTAATCGCTTGTCATCTATTGAATAGAGTTCCTAATAAAAGGAACAAGATTACCCATATGAGCTTTGGTATAAGAAAAGACCAAACTTAGCATTTTTGCGAGTTTGGGGTTGTAGGCCGTGGTTAGACTTCCGGACCCTAAAAGGAAAAAGTTGGGAGAAAAAGGTGTTGATTGCATCTTTGTTGGATATCCGAGCATTCCAAGGCATATAGGTTCTATGTTATAGAACCTAATGAATTCATTTCTATTAACACAATTATAGAATCGAGAGATGCAATTTTTGATGAGAATCGTTTCTCTTCAATACCTAGACCCAAGGATATTATACCAATATCGGCTGAATCTCAAATGGATGATCTTTTAATTGATGTACCAAGTGAGATACCCGAACCTCGTAGAAGTCAAAGAGTAAGGAAAGCTAAATCATATGGTTCGATTTTTAACTATATTTAGTTGAGGGATCAAGAGATCGGAGTTGAATCTCAATACTCTTACTTTGTTATAGTATAGAGGAGGATCCGAGAACATATGATGAAGCAATACAATCTCGAGATCTTTGGGTTTTGGAAAGAAGCAATCGATGATGAGATTGGTTCTATTATGGAAAATAATACATGGGTCTTGTCGATTTACCACCAGTGTAAACCTTTGGGGTGCAAATGGATCTTCAAAAAGAAGATGAAAGTCGATGGAACAATTGACAAGTTTAAAGCTCGATTGGTAATCCAAGGCTTTAGGCAAAAGGAAGGGATCGATTACTTCGATACCTATGCACGGTTGCTCGTATCACTACTATTAGATTTCGATAGCTTTGGCGGCTATTCAGAATCTATTGATCCATCAAATGGATGTCAAAACGGCATTTCTAAATGGTGATTTAGAAGAAGAAGTGTATATGAAACAACCGAGAAGGTTTTGTTATGCCAGGTAATGAGCATAAGGTATGTAAGTTAATTAAGTCATTGTATGGGCTGAAGCAAGCACCTAAGCGGTGGCATCAAAAGTTTGATGAGGTTGTTTTGTCGAATGGTTTTGTATTAAATCGGTCAGATAAATGTGTATATAGCGAGATTTGATGAAACCGGTAAAGGTGTAATCATCCGCCTATATGTTGATGACATGCGATTTTGGCACTTGACCAAAAAGTAGTTGATAAAACTAAGAAGTTTTTATCATCAAAGTTTTCTATGAAGGACATGGGAGAAGCCGATGTTATTCTTGGTATAAAGATTAAACGGATGAACAAGGGAATCGCAATTTCACAATCTCATTATATTGAGAAAATTCTCAAGAGGTTTAATTGTGAAGATTGTTCTAAGATTAGTACTCCCATGGATCCAAGCGAGAAACTTGTGTCTAATACTTGGTAAACTGTGTCACGGCTTGAATACTTTCAAAAGCCATTGGCGATTTGATGTATGCTATGACGGGCACTCGACACGATATTGCATATGCGGTAGGAAGATTGAGTAGGTTCACTAGTAACCCTAGTAAACAACATTGGCATGCTATAACAAGGGTGTTCAAGTACTTAAAAGGTACTATGGACTATGGTTTATATTATAGTGGACATCCTTCTATTTTAGAAGGTTACGCGGATGCCGGTTGGATCAACCAAGAAGATTCATCTTCTACGAGTGGTTGGGTGTTCTTGCTTGGAGGAGGTGCCATTTCTTGGGCTTCTAAAAGCGAGACATGTATTACACATTCTACAATGGAATGCGAGTTTGTAGCATTGTACAGCTCTTCTTTGGAAAAGAAGCGGAGTGGCTTCGGAACTTGATATATGAGATTCCATTATGGCCAAACCGATATCACCAATGTCTATCCATTGTGATAGTCTTTGCCACTTTGGCTAGGGCCTATAGTCAAATTTATAATGGCAAGTCTAGACACTTGGGTGTCGGACATAGTATGATTCGGGAGTTAATCATGAATGGTGTGATATCAGTCCCGAGTTTGTTCGGTCGCAACAAAATTTGGTGACCACTTGACGAAGGGGTTAGCCGGAGACTTGGTAAATAAGTACGCAATGGGAATGGGATTAAAGTCCATTTAATCCTCTAATTGTGAGATACCCAATTCCCTTCTAATACAACGTTAGAAGCTTGAATTCAATGTGGAAAGCTCGCGGTTGGAGATTGGAACACATGTTATTATTTTTCCCAAGGTATGTGTTCGGACACTCCGCAAGTAAACCTAGGTTGAAGAATATCTTCTTAATAGTTCCTTTGAAAAATTGCAAATGCGGGTGCAAGACTAAAGGAACTACCTTAATGAACATGAAGTTTTGCCGCTTCAAGAAGCTAGGACTTGGCTTCCTATATGTTCACCTAATGGATATGGACACGTGGCTTGTAAAGTGTCAAGATTAAACAAAGAGAATTATGCTTGAACTTATGTGTATAGTATCTTAGGTATTCATATGAGTTGACGGGTTCAATCGTTACGACACCACGATTCTCGAGTATTTGAAATGTGTATTATACTAAGATGAAAATTCAATCGCAAGACATTTTCATTTATGCATTCGTTTGTTTCGATTATTTATAAAAGTTTAGTAAATCAAAGGATTACATTAAAATGGAGGGGATTTGTTGGTGATTTTATATCATCAACTTATTTTATTGTAATGGTGATTTACTAAGAGATCAATGTGATTCGTATTAGACTCGGATACGAGTAAGGGAAAGTGTGGAGTACACACTCGTTTGAGCTAAAACGAAGTCAACCTCGATAAAGAAGTAAAAGTTAAAGGGTAGTACATTTTCTTTGATGTGCTCGGCCCAGAAATCAGAGTCCTTGACTCGGCCGAGCGAGCTTAGCGGGATTGGCCAAGTTTACGGAGTGTCTTGCTCGGCGAGGCATGTGCCTTGCTCGGCGGCGAGTATGCTTTATTTCTGGCCGTGCGATTCGCTAACAAGACACGGCCGTGCGGCTCAGCGAGAATCTCATTAGAGCATGTGTGCTCGGCGGCGAGTCCCTTGACTCGGCCGAGCGGTTCTGAGCAGTGCCAGTTCAAACTGAATAGTCACATCTCTTGGCTAAAATCATGTCTTTTGGTTATACCTTTTAACTAATACCTCTCCATCTGTATATATACAGGGATTGATCTCAGTTGTACATACATGAAAAACACAAGAGTGAATTACAACAATATAACGAAAGCAATCAATTCTCAAGGTTTTGATTTGTTCTCTTTGCCTAGAAAACAAATTGCGTGATTGTCTTATCCCAATAAGGATTTCGTGTAACCCAGGCAATAAGGGTCGAAATACTTTATTCGGAAAGTGAATTATACACGATTCAATCATATATCCGGAAGCACCATTAGTATCAAAGACCCTAATTCCCCTACATAAATACCCTCACCCTCCCTTCATTTTTTTTCACACAATTATCAACCTATTCTCTCAATCTCTAATTCTCTATTATCTCAAACTCTCAAAGTCTCAAGTTTCCATAATTCTATTGCTTAAGTTCTTCAAGTGTTCAACTTCAAATTGACCAATTTCAAGTAAGTTTTTTTTTTTAATTTGTTTTTTATTTTATACATAATTGATTAAATTTGATTTTATTTTTATTTTTAATTATCTATTTCCAACTTCTAAATTATTAATTAGCCCAATCAAAATTTAATTTCAAGTTTTCTTAATTCGTTTTATTTTTATACATAATTGATTAAATTCGTTTTTATTTTTATTTTAAATTTAATTACACACTTCAACTTTAAATTTAAATTAGTAATTTTAAATTTAATTAGTAACTTTTAAGCTTTTAATTCACATTTTAGTTTCAACATTTAAGCTTTTTAATTAAATTTTAGGTTTATACTTCAACTTTAAATTTATTATACCACATTACACCACTACACAAAAAATGTCTTCATCTCGAGGCGATAAGGGCAAGAAAAAGCCAACGGGAATCACTCCAACTCCGAATCCAATTTTTTCCGCCGATGATAGTATTTGACAAAATATACAAGAGCATGAAACGCTCGAATTGAGCGATGACGAATTTGATGCAACAAATCCAATGGGTGGTCATACTGAAGAGAGTCAAACTCAAAATGAAGCCCAAGCTTGAGGTGGTGGTCAAATCCGAGGTCGAGGTCGAACAACGGGGAGATCCGATATCAAGACCGTGCACTTTATAAAAGTGCCAATTGAGGGTACCAACAAATTCACTGTGTATTGCAACTATTGTACTTCAACATTTGCCTTTACCCATGGAGGTGATTATGGGTCGTTTAAAAGGCACTTAGCGGCTAAGCACCCCGACCAAGTTTGACACAATGAAGATCAAACACAACTACAAGAATTTACGAGTGGGTCCTCACAAGGTACGTTTTCTCAACTATTTAAATTTGATAATGCAACTTATAGAAGAGAAATGACTAAATTTACTGCTGTTAAAGGATTACCCTTTAATTTTGCTATTGATCAATTATGTGCTAATTTTGTGCAACTTGCTTTAAATCCCGCCGCTAAAGAAATTCATAAAAATACAAATACTCGTGATATTAAGACCCAATATCTTCAAGGAAAATTAACTTTAATTAATACGTTAAAAGATTTACCACAGAATTATCAATATGTGCCGATATATGGAGTGATCATTGACAAGCTCTTAATTATATAGGAATTACATGTCATTGGATTGATAATACTTGAAAAAATACAAAAACGATTACTTGCATATAAAGCTTTTGATACTGTTCATAACGCTCAAAATATTTCTAATAAAATTACTACAGTTTTACAAGAATATAACATAGTTCACAAAATTTTTTCAATTGAATTTGATAATGCTACAAATAATACTGCTAGTTTACAATCACTTGTGAACCATCCATTGATAGTAAATTTTTTTATGCTCGGTGCATATGTCATATTTTAAATTTATGTATGTAAGATGGTTTAGCAACTTTAAAGGCTTATATAACTCCAATTAAGGAAGTTCTTTCTTATCTAATGAGAAATCACACTATGACAAAAATGTGAATTAGATTTTGTAAATCAAATAATATCCCACCTAAAATATTTTCCCTAGATGTTTCAACCCGATGAAATTCTACCCATAAAATGTTATCCAACTCTTATGAATTGCGTGAACCATTGTGTCAATTTTTTTCAACAAATAGAGTATCCTACTATAATATTGCCTCATCAATGAGATGTTTGTGATAATTTAAAGAAAATTTTGAATTTTTTTTAAAGATGACACCGAACAATTATCCGGTTCTTATTATCCCACTTCACCATTAGTTTTAGAACATTGTGCTAAAATTAGTTATATATTTATGCATTTTAAAGATTGTCCAGTTTTAGGTGAATGTATTGGTATGATGAGAATAAAATGGATTAAATATTTTTTGAATATTTCACCATTATTTTTAGTAACTAAACTATTAGATCCTAGGATAAGAGAAGATGGTTTAGAACAAATACTTGCATATTATTATAGGAATCTATTTTCCACCGGCTTTGATTTTAACTTAGATAAATCTATTCCAAAGGTAAAAGACGTTATAACTACTACTAAAAATACTTTATATGAACTTTATAAAGAATATTATGATCTTTTTGATAATATCGTTTATCCTAGTAGTGGAAATGTAGGTGGTAGTGGTTCTTATGATGATACCGATCAATTTTCATGTGTAGATAATTTAATAAATTTTAGAAGTCAAAAACGTCAACGAGGTGGCTCCGCTTATGTTGAATTGAATCATATTTAACCACATCTTTTGAGCTTATAGAAGAATTTGATATTGTAAAGTGGTGGGCACGAAGGGCAAAAAACTATTATATTCTATCGTTGATAGCAAAGGAGATCCTAGTCGCTCCCGCCTCAACCGTTGCCGTAGAAGAAGTATTTAGTGTAGGAGGGTGTGTCTTGGATGATCGAAGGTCAAGGTTGACTCCATATAATTTAGAATATCAAATGATGCTTGGCGATCGGACAAAAGCCGAACTAAGAACTCAAGATAAAAGAAGTAGTTCCGAGGAGGAGGCGACCTTTGATGAAGATACATCGACGGGAAGCGAATGAACTACGCCGCTCCATAAGGTAAGTTAAGTGTAATTTTATAGATTAGATTTTTTTATATAGATTAGACTTTTTTTTTTTAATCGATTAGGCTTTGTTTTTTTAAAGATGATGTAATTAGAGGTAAGGCTCTTTTGGATTTGGTTCATTGGTTGTCCCCCTCATCGTCCCTCTTTAAAAAAAAAAATACTTTTGGTGGATGTGATATTATTTATATTGGTAATTTTATGAATTTTCAAATATAAATAAAATATATCAAAAAACATAACAAGTAAAAAACATAAAAAATATATACAAAATATATACAAAGTTTAGAAATTAAATCAAAAAACATAACAAATAAATAAACAATTTTTTTTTTGAAAATCATGGTTCTAGCTAGGAGCAGGTACGGGCGGTTCGGGCAGGGAACAGGCTTGCCCAAATCTGATTCGATTACGGTTCATATCCTCACGGTTTTTGTGAATCGCTAGGTTCAGCTGGAATCGCCGGTACGAGCCATTTGGGCATCTCTAGCATCAATTGATATCCATTCAGATTCATAGAAAAAAAAAGTATAGTTTGTAAAAATTGTCCCAATGAATTAATATACGAATGTCGGTATATGTTAAAAAGTGTTAGTTTATGTATTAAAGAATGTCAGTTCATATGTAAAAAAGTATCAGTTCATGTGTTAGAAAGTGTTATTTGTGTTAAAAGAGTACACGTGATTGGGTTAAAGAGTGTGACAGTGCTAAAAAGTAAAAAGTATTAGTTGTAGTATTAAAAGAGTGTCAATGATAATGTTTATGAGTGTCACTGGTAGTGTTTAAAAGTGTTTGTGTGTGCATTAAATAGTGTCAATTGTAGTGTTAAATAGTGTCCGTGATAATACTAAAAATAGTTCCAGTGATAGTATTAAAAATGCGAGCGATAGTTTTGAAAATTGCAGATCAACACCCATATTTCAGAACCATACAAGCCTGTTACATGAAATGCACCAAAATCAAAGCAAGCCAAACACCACCACCCCCAGAAATAAATGAATTTCAAAAATCTTGGGCAAATTCAAAGAAGGTTTTCATGTCCGAAGTATTAAGAAGTGTTAGCGTGTTTCACTAAATTTTGATTATTTAAAAAATTGTCATCACGCATTTCGAAAGAAATTCACCTCAATTTCATAACACTTTTTTTTTTTTCCAAAAATCTTACAAAAATGATTTTTAACAAAAATTTGACCAAAGAAAATCTTACAAGTCAATATTATACTCCTTCAAAGTCTAAAGTGTTGTCAAAATTTGCAAAAGGGTGCAAAGTGTAACTAACCGAAAGTTAAGACGTACTAAAGGGGATCTCCCTACTGGTACTGGTGGAAAATCAACGGTCCAAAAGCCTCACCATTAATCACAACAATTATACGGCTTTTTAAAGACAAAATTGTCTTTAAAAAGTTGTCTTAAATAATCCCATACCCTACCCTTACAAGAAAGTTGGGACATAGTAAAGGAAATTATTTAAGACATTTTTGTGATTAACGGTGGAGCTCGAGCAAATGAATGAATCGGGCGGATTCTGGTTTTGATTTATTCGAGACAGGATAGTTTAAATTTAAAAATCTAGTTTAAAAACAAATTTGGAAAATGTCAAACTTGTCCGAACCTGCTACTTGTCATCCCTACTCCTACTGCTAAAAATCAACGGTCCAAAAGAAAAGAAGAATTTTCTTGCAAATTTGTCTTAAATAATCTATAGTATAAATGGAAATCTCCTTTTGAACAGGTTACATGAGCAGTTTTAGGGGAAATTAAATTTCACCCATTCTTTTGTCACTTTTCCATTTTTAAATCTTTAAAATTTTTTTTATTTTTTTTTTTTTTTAAATTAAAAAAAAAAGCCAAAAAAATGTGGCCTTGAGCGCGAGAACTGAAATGGGGTAGTCGCCTTACAAGAAAAGCCCCACCATTAATCACAACAATTATCATGAAGAACCCTAACGGTCATTTCCACCTTTTATTCAAAACAAAAACCCTACAATCGACCGTTTTGCCTACGCTCTCTCTCTCTCTCTCTCACACACACACACACTCAAACATGAGGAACCCTTAACACTCAGATTTCACCACCCTTAGAGCAAAGACCCAAAATTTCTTGAAATCAAGAAAGGGTTTAAAAAATTTAGAAGAAAAGAACATCTGATGGGCTGTTTTCTTGGCTGTTTTGGTTCTAAAAAAGACCGAAATCGCCGAACACAGAGATACAAAGTCATCCCTCGAGATCAACAAGTAAGCCCTAATTTTACGTTTTCAGTTTTTCCGTTTAATTCTCTGTTTGTTTGTCGAGAAACGGAAGAGAAAATTCTGTTTCTATTGTCGAAGATCAATAAATTGATTCCAATTTAGCATTTATAGTAGCTTTAATTTAGTTGATTTTCAAATTTTCACAATTCAAGAATCTGGTGGTGCCCTTTTCTTTCTGTTTTATCTAGCAGCCAAATAGAGCTTAATTTGATTATTTTTTAATGGAATGGGATTAATATATGAAATACAATGTTACAGAGACATGTTAATCAGAATGTTCTGCAAGCTACCGCATTTCCGGAGCAAGTCATTATAGAGAAGCCCCAAAGTCCAGTTGAAGAACTGAGGTATTTTGTGGTTATATAATATCTCTTGATCTTCCTTGCTCAATTTTTAATTTTGTGTGTGTTACTTTTGGGGTGGTTTCATTTTTTTCTATGATTTTTTTATTTATTTTTTGGGTTTTGGGTGTAGGGTTAAGCCCGACGAGGAGGAATTGAGTTTCAGTAACAGAAAGAAGGTTACTTTTGATTCAAACGTTAAGACTTACGAGCATATTCCGGTTCATGAAAGTACTGAGTCTTTACTGGAGAAGGAAAGAGAGGAAAATTTTCAACCAGTAGCCCGTTCCCAGTCTCAGTCTTCTGGGGATGATTCAGTCAACTCGAGCGTTAGATCATACCCTCCAAATCATAGGTACCAAAATTGCCAAGAGAGTGATGATGAAGTTGAGGATTTGGATTATGAGGACGATGATTTTGATGATGAAGACGATGATTGTGAAGATGAAGAACTTTATGGGGATGATTATGAGGAGGGTTGCAATGAGACATATGTATGCAAAAAGGTGTGGTCGGAGGAAATCCCGGTTGCATTGGAGGAGTCTAGGGTTGAAGTTTCTATGGAAACAGTTGGGACAAAGCGATATGCAAGAGATAGGAGTGAATATATTCATCCTGTGTTAAATCCAGTCGAGAATTTGTCTCAATGGAAAGCTGCAAAAGCGAAAAGGACAATCCCGGTCTCGAACCCACTAAAGGAAAATTTCTCTTTCAATCTCCCAACTCCCAAGCCCCAAAAGAATCAAGAAATAGCTGTTGATGCTAGTCTTTCAAATTGGTTACCTTCGACTGAATCCACTTCTAATAAGAAGTGTCTCGAAACTATTTCCTCTGAGAAAAGCTTGTCTCAAGAATATTCAACTACTTCATCAAGGAGCCTAGAAGATAGACCAATTTTAGGCGTGTTGACTGTGGAAGAACTAAGGCAATTTTCAGCAACTTCTTCTCCCAGGAAGTCACCTTGTCGAAGTCCCGAGGATATGCCCATTATAGGCAGTGTTGGAAGTTATTGGAGTCACTCAAGCTCAGCTAAGGATTCTGGGTCGGTTTCTTCCTACAAAGGCATACCAAATACAAGTAGCAAGTACAGAGAGGTATATGCCAAATGAAATTTTGTGGGTTTCTTCCGTATTGTAAGCGAGTTTGGTTCTAATCAAGTGTTGTGGGTCTGCAGGATAAGAAAGTGACTTGGCACTCTACGCCGTTCGAAACAAGGTTGGAGAGAGCTTTGAATATAGGTTCTGCTAATGCTTGATCTATTGCCTGTCATTAGCATTGTATCATTTTGTGTGATTGTTTGGTGTCTGTCTGTTACAAAGTTTGATCAGTTTTATACTGCGTGTGAGCCGTAATGTGGTCATTGTGAATTTGCTTGTTTGTTTGTTTGTTGTAATTCTTTCAATATTTTGGATATTTGATGGAAAAATAAGCTTGGATCTATTAATGTGTATTTTTTCAGTCTCATACTTTGCTGAATTCTTTAACAGAGGTGGTGAAAGCTTAGCTTAAAGTTTTCTAGCATGTGGTTCATTTCAGTCTCATATTTTGCTGAATTCTTTATTACTCCCTCCGTCCCAAAATGAATGTGCGGAAAATTTTCATATTTGGTCTTGATCAAGAGTAAATTTGGACATTTTTTTGGACATTCATTTGGGACGGAGGGGAGTACCTTTCTTCATCACTTATAGACTTCATTATAGAGCTGGATATCAAGAATTCTTCCAGAAATATAGAGAAGTAACATGTTATTCTAGTTAGAATCCTGGTGTGTCTGGTTTGCAGTCGAGTTGAAATATAAATTTCAAGTATTTTCTGCAGCGAGAAGGGTTCTTATGGGACTCTGTCAATGGTCAACCTTGTTTCTTGCAAGAACAGAATCAACTCTGGCCTCGGATTTAAGGAAGTGAATATAGAGAGCTTAGGTAAAAAACAGCCTCCTTGTCTGTACCTTTTGTTGCCTTCCATGAGCAGGGTAGTTCTGTGAAGTTGCAGGGCTGAAGCAGTGCCAAAGAATCTGAAAGTGAAAGAGATTGAGCTTGTAAATGGACACGAGCAGATTGAGCTCGAATATGAGCCTGACAAACGGCGGTTTGGACAAGTGCTCGGGTATGAGAGTCTCGCGGTTCAGGAAATGAGACCTGCCACTGTCTTTGAGTTGCGACCGAGCAGCAGGATCGGGTAGAGGCTGACAGTGAATGACAGAGATTGAAGTTGTATCTGTCATCTGATAAGCTCATACTCCCTCTGTCACCAAAAATATGTCCCACTTGGACTTTCACTCAAATTCAATGAAACTTTGACCACAACTTCTTGAAAATCTAGCTATCCCTATGCAATTCTAAAAAAATGATATTGATTCATCATTATCAGTACTATAAATAACAACTTTAGAATTACATAGGGATAATTAGGTTTTTTATAATATTATGGTTATAGTTTGATTGAGTTGTTGAGCATGAAAATCAAAACGAGACAAAGTTTCTGGGATTGAGAGAATATTTTTCTGCATTTCTCCCTTTTGATTATTTCCATTTTCCTATTTGGGAGGATTGTAAGAAGTCAATGAAGATTGGAGAGGCATGAGTGAAGAAAATGAAGAATCGGATTGATATAGCAACTCAAGGGGTGCTGAGTGTCATTTTCTAAAAGCTGATTGAAGGCTAGAACTACAGGCGGGGCAAAGTGTATGAGGCTGAAGAAAAAAATGTATGGAGGGAAAGAATATCCAAAGGCCATTTACAAAAGTTTTATCTAGAAAGCCGTCAATTTGGGATTGTCGGTACGTTCCGTTTCGCCATATATATAGGACAAGACAGGATGGGAATAATATGGGATAGTATATTCTAATTCCGTATAAAAGCGGACCTATTTTGGGACATTCCGTTGGTACGCAGAACAAGTCGGGACGGGACGGTACGTCCCGTATTTCTATAATTTTAATTTTATTTTTTTAATCTCAAAGGTATTTTAGCACTTAATTCTTAGTTTTTTTTTTCAATTATTCATTGATTTTTTGTGTTAATTAAGCTATTTTATTAATTTAACAAGTTTTTATATTGTAGGATTGCAAAAAATCAATCTTATATTTTCAATTTAACGTTTTGGTATCATCTCAGTTAGATTTTAGTTTTATAATATTAGCGTCTTCTTGTCCCGGATTGTCCCGTATTATCCCGAGTCCCGAAGTGGGGTGGGACGGGACTATGATTTTCTGTCCCGCGAAGAATTCGGAACGTCCCGTCCCCTAAAATTACGGAATTTCATATTTTCGTTCCGACCCAATCCGTATTCCCGAATTGACAGCTCTAGTTTTATCTCCCAAATTGAGAAGAAAAATAGTAGAAGAAAAATATAAGTAAATATTCACAAACTTTGTAATTTGATGATGACGCATTTGCGACTTATGAAGTCGCAATACACTAATGTCGTGCATGTATAGCCTTTTTTTTATAACTTTGGAGACCTTTACGCTTTGTCTTTTGTTCTCAGTTCACGAGTAAACTTTTTGGCGTTGATCGGGGAACGTGCTTTTTCCTCCACCTGGCATGCCCGCTTGGGGCACCCTTATTCTCATATTTTTCAGTGTCTTGTCAATTAAAAGGAGATGTGTCATGTTTGCCCGTTAGACAAATTTTGTAATCTTCCGTTTCAACCTCGCAATTTTAATTCTAGTAAACCATTAGCTCGGTTACATTTGGAATTGGATGTTTGGGGAGCATCCACAGTTCCCTCTATTTCTAGTTTTAAATTTTATTTCTCTATTGTCGATGATTTTTCTCTATATGTGTGGCTTTTCCCGTTGTTTCATAAGACATATGTGTTAACAGTTTTCTCTGATTTCAAAATTCTTATTGAGAATCAATTGCCGAGTAAGATTTCTGTTGTTCACACTGTTAAAACTATTCAGACAGATGAAGGGAGGGGGGTAAATTTATTAACTGACAATTTGTTGCATTCTTGATTAAACCCGGTATTAGTCATCGAACCTCATGTCCATACACGCCCTAAAAAAACGGGGTTGTTGAGCGTAAACACCGTCATATTATAGAAATGGGTCTTTGTCTCCTTGCTCAATCCATTATTCCACAAAAATTTTGGCTCGAATTTTTCTCAATTGTTGTGTTCCTCATAAATAGGTTGTCCATGCGTCAACATAATTATATTTCTCCCTATGAGAAATTGTGACAACGTACTCCGGACTACCGTTTTCTCAAAAAAAATTGGGTGTACGTGTTTCCCTAACCTTGTTCCTTATAATCAGCACAAATTAATGCTTAAATCTACTCCATGTGTATTTTTAGGCTATGATCTAATGCGAAAAAGGATATAGGTGTTTTAATCCGTCAACGGTCCGAATCTATATTTCTCGCCATGTTTTATTTGATGAGCAACATTTTTCTATTTAAAGAAAAACTTTTAAACAACCGCTTCCCGGTCAAAATCGCTGACATAATGATTATCAGCATAAGTCAACAATTTCTTCCGCTTCTCCAACTACTAGGCTGGTCCTCTTTTGACCTACTCTGATCTCATGTTGAGCTCTGCAACAACACTCCCTGAACCAGCACATATTGGGCCTTCCCTACAAGCCGCTCCACCACACTCGTCTCCAACTTCTACAGGCCTCCCACTTCCATGAGCCTCGAAGTCAACACCCGGCCAGTCCCCATTCTCTTTGGATCAAGTGCCTCGATCGGGTTGAGCAGAACCAAATGCCCGGCACTTCCTCTCAGAAACATTTCTGAATCTTGCCGCCCTTCCTGACAATGGCCGAACCAGTTTGTTGCCAATCCACCCATCCTTAGATCTCATCCAATGCAGAATAGAGCCAAAGCTGGTGTTTTTCACCCCAAACATCACTTCGCACTTGGTGCAACGGCTGTGGACTGTCCTTTCTTCGAACCAAATACCTTCAAACAGGCTGCACCCTTGGCTCACAGGCAACGAGCAATGCATGAGAAGATTATGGCTCTTCGCAAAAATGGTACATGGTCTCTTGTTCCCCTTCCACCGAATCATAATGTTGTTGGCAGTAGATGGATTTATAAAGTCAAATGACAGGCTGACGGGTCACTTGAATGCTACAAAGTTAGACTTGTAGCTAAAGGATACACACAACAAGAGGGGATTCATTATGATGAGACGTGATACTTTCTTCCCTTTAAAGTCTAACACTGTTGACTCATGTGCTAAAATTGAAGAATGTTATTTTCTTGATATACGTGATACTTTCTTTGCCAATATGTGTGATCAAGATAACATCTCTTATGATTTTGTTGAGGAAGATAAGGGGCCTGATGTTGATAAGACCAAGGCACCGAATGAGTTTGGGCGAGAGGTCCCCATGAAAAAGATGAAAAAGGACAAAAAGAAGGCCCTTAAAATCCCTTGTGCTCCACCCGAGCTAATCAAGAATGGTATGTACGTGTGGAAAGTTGTGGGCGTTTGTGCCCATGAATGTGTGAGGTGGGCCAAGGGAAGAAAAATTAAGGCCGAAGAGAATGTGGTCATCTCTAATCCCCATGAAAAAGATGAAAAGAAAAGGCCAAAAAGAAGGCCCTAAAATCCCTTGAGCTCCACCCGAGCTAATCAAGAATGGTACGTACGTGTGGAAAGTTGAGGGCGTTTGTGCCCATGAATGTGTGAGGTGGGCCAAGGGAAGAAAAGTTAAGGCCGAAAAGAATGTGGCCACCTCTAATCCCCATTGAAGTGGGAATCGGTCGGGCTAACGACCTTAACTAAATGCGCTTTATCATGCGAGGCGTGTAAACTCCAAGTATAAGAGACGCTTTTTTACGTTGTTTATTTGTTTTTTTATTTTGTTTTGTTGTGTCATATCATCCTTTTTCGAACTCCAAAGACATGTTTTTAGTTCTGCTTTGCTATGAGGACATATCATGTTTTGGAAGTTTAGGGGGTAAATATCTCTCCGAGTTCGTGTGGATTTATAGGGAGTGTATATTGTGTCACTACCCTTAAAAAAAATAGAAAAATTTAAAATTTTGTTCTATTCATAGTTTGGGACGTTGGCCGTAGTCCATGATGATTTGAAAGTGCTTTAATTTTAAAAATCTTGAGTATTATTATCAATATGGGAATATGATTGCATTGAATCATGTAAAAGTGATGATTACTCCACCTTTCATTTTCATATTATCTTTCTTGATCATTTTTATTAATTTAGGAGACATTTATAGGATCAGTTTGCCATTCTCGGGGTCCATGTAGAACATGTTTACATGATTTGTCAATAATTACATCAATTAGGCTATTCAAAGAAATCCTGATATTTAGCTATTTTCTCTCGGCGAACCTAATTTGTGAGCCTTTAACTTTCTTACATTACTTTAAAATTTCCGCTAGTAACCCCTTTTGATCTTGAAAAATAATGGAGATCTCGCACAAAGTGAAAAGTTATTTTAGCACCATGCATTCGGCTTCTTTTGGTACATACATTATTCTACCCCATTAACTTATACATTATTTTTTCACCTTTTTCAAGAAAGTGAACTAGGGAATGAATGAGAATTGTGGGTGATGTGGTGAAAAATCAAGGATGAAAAGTGGTCAGCGAAAAAAGAAAGAAAGAAAGGTCATGAATGTATTGAAAAGTAGGGGCTTCGAGCAAAATATTGAATGCATATTTTTCATAATATATTTATGCGAAAGAAAGAAAAAAAATGAAAAGAAAAGTTGAAAAAGCCTTGCCTCTCTAATGTTGAAGTGGAAAGTGACCCAAAGCAAAGAAAGGTGACTCAATCCTAAGTGTGAAAGTATACAAAATTATAAGTTTGGGGTTGTCAATCAACGTGGGTTGGGTACGTGGAAGCCCAGAAATGATAAATTTAAAGTGAGTATGTATAATGAAGACTTCCTAATTTCACTTTACTAGACTTCGTATGTCACTTATCTACTTTGTAACCGTCAAGCTTTGATTCCAGCGTTTTTCGCGATACATTATTCCAAGCTTTAAAGCCATATTTGATTTCTAAAGAGTAGCTAGGGTTGACGGTTTTGTTTAAACATACATATGAGTGGCCTTATGCTAGAAATTTATCTTATTATCATTGATTTAGAGGCACGATACTGGTGATACATAAAAATATCTTATTTTGGTAAACAATGATCTCCTTATTTAATTCATCTTTCGTTATGTGGTGGAGAAGGCGTAAGTTAGATGCATCCGTGTAAATATAATCTCATGTTCATGATAATGCTTGTATATTAGGTGTGTTGTAAAGATTTGAGACTTGTTGGAGCTGACAACTTATTATATGAATTGAGTAATCCCAAAAATATTTTATTTGTTTTAGTTAGTTTGTTAATTTTTTTATTTTTTTTACTCGAAGACCGACGAAAGATAAGTTTGGGGGTATTTGATGGTGTGGTTTTACCCATTCAAGAGATATATTTTCAAGCTTATTTTCTGTTCAAACCTTGAGAATTTAATGTGTTTTGTTAGTGTTTTGAAAGTTCGGGGGCTAAAATGCAAAATATTGAAAAAGGGGGACCAAAGTACAAAATTTTGAAAATAAAAAAGCACGACTTGGGCCATTGAGTACAACTTGGGCCATTGAGTACGACAGGCCATTGAGTACGACTTGTGCCCTTGAGAACGACTTGTGACCCCGTAAAGCGAGTCATGCCGTATATTGTAGTGATTATCGAATGATGTAGATCAAAAGAACGACTCGTGCTTACGACTTGAAACCAAAAGAGCGACTCGTGCTCTTGGACACGACTCGTGCTTAGCTCGATCGATGATGTGACCTCGACCCGGTTTATTTTTGAAACTTTTTTTTATTTTGTTTTATTTTGATATCATGAATATGCGTGACTAATTTTCTTGTTCGTGGATTGAGTATAAACGGTGTCAAAGTTTTATCTTCAGAACCTAATTTCAATTTCAATTAATTTCTTGTTCTTCAAAGTTGTTCTTCATAATATTTAGGATTTTTATTAGATCATTAAAGTGAGTAATAATTACCGGATTAAACTTTGTGGATTAGATTTGTCGCTTACGTAATTGTATTGA